>JAPYZT010003600.1:0-12086 GCA_030522965.1 Tryphoninae sp. A BG-2022a
AAAAAAAAAAAAACAAGAAAAATGAAAGCAGGTGAAAAAGGTAGAGAGTCGAGAGACGAGCGTGAGGAACACTGTACCAGGGATGTGTGCCTGGAAGAACACGTGCTTATACGAGACGGAATTAAAAGAGGGGAATAACGGTAAAAGTGAAAGGAGACAAGCAGAGAATTAAATTCATCGAGGTTTTTAGAGCGAAAGTGGTTCTCCTTTCTTCTTTTCAATGAAAGAACGAGCGTAAAGGACAATTTGGAATGTTTACAGTGTTGCAATTAACGAAGATAATGATGAATGTGAGACACGCGTTATAAAATTTATGTTTAACGATAAAGTGTAGAGGCAGTAATTGGGTCATAGTTTTAGGAATAAAAATTATGCTTATTCAATGTCAAAGAATTTGTATTCATTTGACGTTATCGAGACGTTATAGAGACGAATAACCTACATTGAAGTACATTTTAATCAACAAATTATCCGCATTGTGAACTCTCAAGAAAATACTCAATCATTCGCGATCGTATTACACTCGTAGAATATTTTTCTCGCTCAATCCACGATGCATTTGGCTCATTTCCAAAGCATCCAGTAACCCAGGATAGAATGAGAAAATATATCACGTATGTCTTGACTTCGTTTTCGAGAGAAGAATGTCAGCAAGATAAATGAAAAAACGAAACGGAAGGAGGAACGATAAAACGTGAAATCGAAGAGAGTTCTACTGAGAGCTTTTTTTCGCTCAACATGAGAATAATTGGCCAGGAGCATTCCGTCGCGTCGTTGAAGATTTCACGCGATGACGTCGAGAACATGACGATAAATTTAACGGCAATGTGGCGAATGATGAGTGGTGAATAAAACGAGAGACGTTTCGCGCGATGTTATTGTTACGTACAGGAAAAATACGTTTTTTTTTTTTAAAGACGACTCGAAATGTGGTTCGACATGACCCGAATATTATTGTACATCGATGTCAAGACATTGAACCATAACAAAAGTTACGTATTCTCCATACATTAGGTCGTAGGGAATGACTCCATTATCCAGAAGTGATAGTCAAACAAAACAAATAAAAAAAAAGTTTATTCGTCAATCATTTATTTCCAACGCTATGTTCGACACCATTGCGTTATTCACGCGAATGCTTTGGTCGCCATCGCTGCTTACAGAGCACGAAAGTTTAAACCAGAAAATATTTTCTTGGTATCGGCAGCCATAAATTTGGCGCCTCGGGGACGTAAGTCTCGCGAGAGTTTCACCGGGTCGCGCGACTAGTAGTACGAGTCGAAATTGGTCAGACACCGGCCAAGAATCGCGCGACCCTAAATTGCACGGAGGACATTTCGATTCGGCAAAATTATGGAAGCAATTGGAAATCGTCGAAGTGTTTACTCCTTCATTGTAGCTAAAAGCGGAAAACATTCGTCACGAGAGAAAAAATTCGCGGAGAACGTAAGGGTGCGATAATGATAAAAAACAGGCAATTTACAAAATTGAAGCGGACGGTCGTGGTTGACAACGATGGAATGAATTATTATACCGTATGGAGATAAGCGAGCACGTATGTATGTACCGGGAAGCTTTGTCTACGACCTGCGATGATAATTTACACGTCTGCCTTGTACAAACTATACGTAAGTTTTGTAAACAGTGAAATGGTAATGAGAAAAATAAAAATGGAACAACGCCGGCGTATAATTGCGCCCAAAGTACACAACCGTTAGTAACCCTCGCGATCGATCCTCGGTAAATTTACCCTATTCTCCATAGCGCCCGTAACGTCAGTCACGCGTACACGACCGAGGGTACATACACTCGCGATACATATCCGACGTGTGTATGTCATAAGGGTGACGTTCGTACGTATACGCGAAAAAGGCAGAGTACATAGCTCTGTCGTTGCTCGTACACGACAACCTCGTCGGTTCGAGTTTATAATTAACTTTTTTCCACGAGTGTGCGCGTGTCTGTGTGTGTGTCACGGGTCAATGATTATATCGACGCTTGGAGAAATAAAAAAAACGAATCGAAAAAACAAATTGACACGTTTCTGACAAACGGATATTTTTTTTTTAACGAAGCGACGAACGACGGTCACTCAAAATATTTTGATAATTATGGAAATAAAGTGTAGATTGATTATTCTCACGGTACTTTGAAATTCTCTCGGGCTAATTGAATCTCATTGTAAATACCTCGTTATATTTCGTAACAACTAAATTCAAAGCCCTCGTTACCGAATCCGCAAGCTCATTTACATAGAAAAGTTTTTCGTTGTTAATTATCAATGCAAATTAAATGTTTCAGTAGACAGCGCGTCGATCTTCGAGGAAAGAAATGAGGTAATGAGGGAAAATCCAATTTATAGCTCGGCCGGATGAACGAGCAATTGGCTCTATTTCCGTTTCAATCCTGGAAAGAGTCTGGGAATGAATGGATCCGAGCTAGTACAAGTGTCGGAGAACTACCCGATGGTACTTCGACGTCGATTCTCCCTGTGGTGGAAACAACAATAAAACCGACGCGAAACGGCGTATAGACAATTTACTTCGCGTGATAAGAGAAAGAGCAAGGAGGGCGCGCAGTTCGAGAGTCTGAAGAAGTAGCTGACGCTGAAAGGTGCCGAGAGGAGGAAGAAGAGGAAGAGCGGAACCAGAAGTTGGAAGGTGGGAATCTGCTTTACGATAAAACCGAAGGCGTATTTTGAATGGCACACCCAAGTGGAGTGCACGGTCAGAAGCGGGAGGATGAAGCGTGTGTGTAATGGCTCGTAGACGCCGTGCGCAGCAATTTTCTACTTCTTCTTCTTCTTCTCCTCCTGCTTCTTCTTCCTCTTCTTATTCTTCCCTTTGCTTCCCTTTAGCTGCTGTGTAGTACTTCCTGCAAAGCTAGCACATTCGTCCCACCCTCTCACCACAAGTAGGGAGTGCTTCGTCGCAAAAGCGCGGGTGCATTCTCCGCGTTGAGTGCGTCTGGGCGAGACGACGTGGCGAGGAAGAGAGAAAGAGAGACTTTCCAGGAATCCGATTATTGCAGCCTTGGATATCCCACCCGAGAAAAACCTTCGAGCCAAGGCCTCGAAGATTCATCCATCTCCTCGACTTCCCTATACGTAGCTAACCCTTCGTTAAAGCTCGTCGCTCGAATACTTTGAAAACTTTCTCGAATGAGAAAAATACTACCCCTCTATCTCATCCTGCCGACACGTATTCGCATGGCGGACCTTGATCTCTCCCCTTTGCCTTTTACGCGCGCATCAACGGAGAGAAACCTGTCCCGTAAAAGAAGCTTTATTAAAAAATTTCTCTCGTATTAACTCGCTCCATCCCCTCGCATAACTGTAAAAACTATTCAACGGGAGGACAAGGGGTAGTTCAGGAATTACCAAAGATGCGCATGCACGTGTCGGGCGGGATACTAAAATTATTCAAAAGGGCAAAATGCAACTTTTTTTTTTCTTTGTTATTGAGCGATAAAAACAAAGTGTAGGTACACGTGTGAAAACGCGAGTCGAGGTTCTTTAATACCGGGCGATTTTATACATTGCTCGACGTTGCGAGCGCTCCTCGAGTGAACGAGAGTAACTAAAAGCTCGGCAAGAATACAGAGCTTTAATCGACCAAAAATACTGAAATCTGTCGCAGGAAAATTACCGACGGGTCGTGTCGTCCGAGCTTTTCAGGGGTTGTTCGCAACGACCGTTGGTATCACCGGCTAGGCTGCCGAGCGAGTCGTGGCAATGCCGACGATTGTATCGACCCTCGCGAATAGCGACCACCCTCGCTCGGATGATAACTCGACAAAACGAACCCCTTATCAACCGAGATAAACAACGTGTACCCAAAACTGCGATTCCCGCGGTGACAAAGTCGTTTCAACTTTTATCGCGGATTTTTAAACTTCTGACGCGAAATATTACCAAGGATTTACGAGCCAATGGGTCATGCTCGTATATTGAAATGCATTTGTCACGGTCACGGGAAGGAAACGTCGTCCATTATTTTTATGACCGGCGTAAAGGGAAAAAGGGTGAGTGGTTGCATCTCACTTTTTTCTCAACACTCTTCTCCTACCCTGGTGGTCTGATCGATAGCGCATCTGTGTGTGCCTCTTCAGTATACAAGCACACGCTACTCTCGAGAGAAGGATTCTATATACGACAAATCTTTCCTATAAATAAATATCGATCGTCTCTATATATCTCTCGGACTAAAGGGTGAACTATATACGTACGTGTACAGCGATATCGATGACTGTGTGTTTGCACGTGTGTGCGCGAGGGTGTTTTGTGCGCGAATTGCACACCGGGGCATCACCGTCGATGCATCAGCATCGCGTGGATGGCCCGACGTGGTTGGAAGGGTGAGGTATGTGTAGCAATAGAAGCGACATAGGGCGATGGGCTCTTTCTCAATACGTGTACAACGTGAGCTTCGAACGGACCAAACTCGTACGTAGATACAGCAACTATGACGCTGTTCCCCCGCGATTAATTTGGGAGTTCCGTCGGGACGTATATAGAAGTCGTGGTGCTTCGAGGAAACTGTAGGGTGGCACGGAGAATCAATTAGATCGAAGGACAAGAAACTTTGATGAAACAATTCTTCGATAATTTGATTGGACAGGGGGAAGGTTAATCACGAAGATTTACTTAAATTAAAATCGTGACATTACGAAATCGTTAATAATATTAACCGTTAACAAATATAACAATAATAACGGATTGTGTATATTTATCTTTCAAAAAATGAAAATTGTTGATCGATTTTATATTTTCGTTATTTGAATCATTTAAAAAATAAAATAATTGTTTGTGTTTTTTTTCGATAAAGATTCAAATTTCAAGGTTTTGCGGGATGTATCGGTCATCGTGAGTTATGAACTTTGGTGGTTGATAGAGACTTACTCGTCGCCCGTCGACAATTCGATTCCGATGCAAAGTCACGCGATATAAGGAACCCGGATAGAGGCATTATTGTAAACGTCACCTTTCCGATGTACACATCCTTATCGATTTATTTGAAATTCCCGGAGTGACAGGACGTAGAAGAAGCGACAGGCATAGAGAAAGAGGTGGAGACAGAGAGGGAGCTAGGCCTATAACTCAATTGTCCGCATCCTTCGCTCCGCATGGGAGTTCGACTTTGACGAAAATCGATTAATTGGGTAATCGAATCCGTCGACAGCATCTCCCTAGTCGAAGGTTGAGCCAACACAACGAACGCTTGCGATGCCAGATTTTTTTGAACATTCCTCGGTTCTAATGTTGAGAGGGGTGTTCATTTGGCGATAGAGATAGAGGGAGAGAGAGAGAGAGAGAGAGAGAGAGAGAGAGAAAGAGCGAAGCACACCCCCGGCTGTGAAACTTGAAGCGCTAGATTCGATTTGCACAAAATTATTCTTAGTTTGCTCTCGCTGACGTACAGTTCAACGTTGACGAATCAATATTCGCTCCAGTTAACGACAACGACGACGTTTGCGTCGAAATATTTTCCTCTCGAAAACGATATATATTTCAATTTGACGTTTCTTTTTTTCGCGTTATTAATGCAAAACCTGTATGCGTTTGGTAAATATCAATTTAATCGAGCCGGTTCTTTCGTATTCAACCACGCACCTCGGGTTCCAGATGATTAATTTTCAGGAACTTACCGAAGCAGAAATGTCGATAAGCTTCAATAATCTCCCGGATCCCTTCGTCGATGGAGAAAATCAATGGGGGTAAAAAAAACGCGGCGAATTACGCAAATCGTTCGTGCGCGTATCGACACCACAAAATTTTGGCTTGGTTGTTCGAGCCCGAAATATTTAGCGATGGGACTGACACTGCGAGGGTGCATCGTGGAAAACCGATTGGGGTGAACGAAAAAATAAATTGCATAAAATAAGATCAGATCAAAGTTCCCACGAAGCATACCAAAAAACCAGATTTTTGGTGTGCATCGTGGGAAACACCAAAAAACCAGATTTTTGGTGTCCATCGTGGGAAACAGATTCGAGCAAAAGAAAAAATTAATTCTATAAAAATAAAATCAGTTTTCTCATTATGCACGCCGCTGCTTTAGTAATTGTATTTCGTTGATGGGAAACGATGGCAAGACAAACTCAAGTGGTATCAGCGTTATAGATAACACATGGTGCGAATGAATTAATCGGGGCTAAAATAGAGCTGAAGTGAAACTTGTTAAAACTACACCAGGAGAATGTTCGAACACTCGAGGCAAGGGGTGGAGAAATGTAGAACTAGTTCTAGTGTGTACGATGTACGTGTATTATACCGAATGGCCCTCACTTGGACGAGACACACACACACGCACACTCACACATCTTGTTCCTTCTCTTCTCGGTAGTCTTGGCACGATGAGCTATCCAAGTCATTCAACTGTTGTATTGCCTAACCTACGAATGAGAATTAAATCGCACCAGTCAGCTCGAATCTCGTAACTTGGCCCGACCCGAGTTAATTGCGTTCTCAACCCTAACTATATAAGGCTGATATGAAAATTTACGATTTTCGTGAACCGAATTTACTAAACCGGAGATAAAACTCGATGGCATAAAATGCTCGTAAATCTCAAAATGAAATTCATAATCGGATAAAAAAGACGATTTTCACAATTCTTCTCCTGCGACGAGGGAAATTTTCGTGGTGTATTTTGCGCACAAACTTTCGGAAAGTAAATATTGTTCATTGTTTTTTTCATTACTGACGGGTAGTTTCGAGTAGAAAAATAAATACGAAGCACGAGAGTGAAGATACGGATGTTGAGGAAAAAAGAAATCTGAAACTGTTCCTTATCTCGAGAGGTTTTGGCGCGAAGAAGAGGAAGAAGAATGAGAGGAAGCGATCTATATAGCGGTTAGGGAGACTCTCTCGCCCACTTATCCATGGGTGGGTGGTCGCTCCACTGGTCTCCCGGTTTTCGAGATAAGCTCTTCTTTCGCGAAGAATGCAGATCGGTTGCCGATATACCGCGGATGCTTCCAAACGAGCTTATTATATTCGAGGAATATATAGAAGGGGCGACAACCTGATGTGAAAACCCGGCACATATCGTATAAACCCCCTCCCGGCTCTCTAAGGTTCTCGTTATTTTCGCGTGAGTACAATAACATCAATACCCCAAAGAATACTTCAAGAACGGAAGATGTTCGTTACTTCGACCCTCCGCCCTAAAAACCCGGTGCTTTCTCCCCCCAAAAAACAGGGCTAAAGAGAATTTCTCGATAAATAATTTTTACCCATGAAACCAGAATCATCTGGGCATGACAAAGAAGCACATAGAGGAAAAGTATCTTACTCAAACCCATGAGGAAATCGAGCCTGGGTCCATGGAGCACGAGCTAGAGGAGCCAACCCCTAGGCTATCACTCGCCCTTACTTAACCTTACTGCAGAAGGTTCGACCTATTCGTTCTCTGATAACCCTCGTTAACTCACCCCAGTGCCATCCATGCTCTCTCTCTCTCTGTCTACGCTAGACCAAAATCGGGTGATGCGGGTCAATCGCTAATGCAAGTTCGTACGATGCATTTATCGGCACGGTTCGGGTAGTGCCCGACGCGCACAGTCCATTAAAGCAATTACTCCTGGGACACGGTCACGTATAACCGCTCAGCTCTCCACGATCCCTGCTCTCTCGCGACGAGGAGAGATTCTTCGCCACGGTAGTGGAGCAGAAGGAAGAGGAAGAGTAGGGGAAAGCAAGGGGATGATAAATATAAGCGTGACCTCGGACGAGATCTAAACATAGGCGAGTAAATTTAATTCGATAGAAAGGGTTGGTGAGCGTGAGGCTACGGGAGCTGTCTTGATGTATATACGACAGACATTCCTGTAAGGGTGTGCGGAGAGTAAATTCTCCCTGGCAAGGAGTCATTCCGTTATAACGCATGCGTATATACGCGCGAGAAACTTCGTGCTAGATAGCGGGAGTTCCGAAAGCTTCTAAAGCGTTCGCAAAATTATACGTTTTATGAGAATACGAGGAGACGAGGAAAGACCTAAGCTTGCGTTAAGCTCGTACGATAAAGAGACGAGATATTACGTGCCTCCCGGAACAACGCGAGGTGACGTACCACAACTGCGCGATAATACCGAGTCAAAACACCTTAATTATACTTTCTTCAAGCTTAGAGCAGCAAAGTAGAAAAAAAAACGAACGAAGAGGAAAGAAAAAAGAAAGGATGTTCGAATGTGTATGAAAGGGAGGGTGGGGTCATAGATCCGAAGTTCTCGAAGACAAATAATCCAATAACGTATGGAACGAAGCCAGCTGCCGGTTCGTTAAGAGGCTTACGTTTATGTGTGAGTGCTTGGTTCGCTCTCGCCCGAGGCAAAGTCGAGGAGGTTCCACGCTTTTACTCTCGCTCTCCCTCCGAGACTTCCGCCTTGCTGACTCCCTACGTATGTTTGTAGAAACGCGTTGCTCGCTTTATAGTTTACTGTCGTTCATTTTCTACATTTGTGTCGCACGATGGGAAAAACTCGTGGGAGAGATGGCGAATAAATAGTTTATTAGGGAGTGGATAGCTTAGGATTTCAATCATGTTTCAAGTCGACAGACTACTTATCGCCCGGAACGTATCATGACGAGTCGATCTATTTCACGATCTTATCGTAGGAGGGGATTGATAGATTGTGCGGTCGAGGGAATGGACCATTCGTGGCTCCGTGAGATTCTTCGGTAGATGTGATGAAGATGATGGACTTTATTCAAGCATAGAGACCTAGCGATCGTTCCAATTCCAAATTTCTAATAAATTTATCGTAAATAATGAGATTTTCAGAATTTAATAAAAAGTAATTTTATTATACGTCGCACGGTACCTCGGAAAATTTCTGATAATAATTTTATTATATTCTCAAGCTCCATTTTTGATAAAACAATTCACAAAATTATGAAATAATTTTAAAATAAAAACTTTGTTTTTTGGTGCAATAATTTTAATAGACACAAAACGCCCTCTATCGTTTCGCACGATAACCGTCAGCTTTGTGAGAACGAGATGAGAAATTTTGACGTCGAGTTGCGAACGGATCCAGAAACGGAGTAAGAAAAAGGAAAAAGATTTTTATCCGAGGTACCGTCCAGTGGGTGGACTAATATTCCGAACAGTGAAATGTGAGTCTATCGTGACGGGAGGGAAACGCTACCCCTGTACACATGCGGCTCGCCTCCCTAATCAGCCGTCTAGGCGAGAATCGTCTTGATCGTTCTTTTCAACAAACGCCCACGTCTGTCAAGAGCAACGAGCGAGCGAGAGACAGAGACAGAGACGGAAGATAAGAGAACGGTCTCAATCAGCAGCGCACGGTTTATCTCACGAAATCGATAATGAACATTTTCTCGGAACGCTGAGTGGCTCGAGGCTCACTCTTTTCTTAAAGATTGGGATTTTCCTATATCTTTTAAATACAGACACAAGTCCCGTTGCACATAGAGAAAGTTCGTTGAGTGTAACTCGAAAGAGAATTAAATTCGTAGGATTTTTACTTCGTTCGACAAACTTATCTCACCGCTAGGTCGTATAAAAAATATATCAAATTTCGTTAGAATCGAATAATTTTCGCGTGTGACTCGAATATCGATATCTCGCCATATTTTACCGGGTAAAAATTCAAACCGATAATTCGTGATTCGGTTTATCAATTTTCTGACGGATTTGGCTACTTGCTCATTCAAAGAACGTTCATGAAAAAATATTTATACGAAGTTTTATATATGTATATAGGCGTCGATGTGTATATATATATATATGTAAAGAGGACCTTCAACTATAAGAAAATTTATATGACTCGGGGTCGACTTTTCCGATCTTTCTTGCCCGCCGGCCGGGAGCGCGCGAGTTCCGCACCCTTTTCATCCACACTCACATACAACGCACACGGACGCACACACACGTGTTCGAGGGGTCGCAAATTTATCGGTCATACGCGCGAGAAACGTTGAACGGGAGAGATAACGTATACGAAAGGTTCCTCTCGGCGGTTTCTCACTCGGTCGGTCGCACGTACGACAGAAATAGCGCGAGACCGATGCTTTCTTAGCGCGACCCCGTACGCCGCTCTCTTTCTTGCTCATTTTTTTCCTCTTCCCTCGCTTCCTTTCGCTCTACCTATCGGCATATATTCTTTTCTCGACTAGCGAGAGCTTTCTTTGCGCGATATCACCCTACTCGGTCGCGGGGCCGACGAGACATGTATAGCTGCCCGGTCTATCCTCTTCGGGTTCTCGCGAGAGAGCCGGTACGTGCAGAATTCAATTTGCCGCGGTCAGGGACTGTTTTCTCGAAATCGATTCTCACTCTGTGCTCTCTCTCTCTCTCTCTCTCTCTCTCTCTCTCTCTCTCTCTCTCTCTCTATCTTCCTCTCTCTCTCTCTCGCTGCTCTCCGCGACATGACTCGCGTCACGATCACTTTCCCGGTTTTTACTTCTTCTCTTCGTTCCAACTTTTTTTTGTTTCTCTCGATTTCTTTTCGAGAGCTTCGAGAAATTCCCTCGGGCTTTTCACCCTGTCCCCAGTCTGTCAGTTGGCAAAGCGTCGAAACAGGGGATCGAAACGTATCAAAAGAAAGTATTCCGTTAAAGAGGCCGCGTCGCTTCGCCGATAGCTTGTAGAAAGCAAAAAAAAATGGGACAAAGACGTTTCTTGAAAATCTCGCGCAATTCTCAGCCCCTCTCATCGAAAGAACAGAAAAATACCGTGAAAAATTCATTAAATTTCGGTCAATCGAATCGCGTTTCGAATACAAAGAAATTTCTTAGACTGAACGATCGTTCTCCGGCATTTCGCAGCTGCGAAAATATTTTGCATCGTCCAAGAAGTACAAATAGAACAACGATGCACACGATACCGATTTTGCCGTATCAACGGATCGAAATTTCTCGTTCCGGGGCAAACGAAGGTCACGAATCGATCGAACTTCGAACCAATAAAGAAAGGGTAATAGCGCAAAGGAGTTAAAGAGGGGATTACACCGATTGACCCGGGTGCAGGTTTCGCATTATCGCCAAACTCTGTTTATCGCCTAGTCCGGATGTTATAGGTCATTGTGATTGACGTTGAGTATAATACGATAGTGACAAGCATTCGCGCGCTATAATAATCCTATAGACTATACGGGACCTAATTTCGAAACGCTATGTGCACATATCCATGCAAGCCTATATTACTTGTAGTATCGTCGACCTCATACGACGACATTCTCGCATCCGATTAAATCGTTTCGATGCATCGATGCACTTGCATATACGCCTTGCAAGTTTTCGCCTCGTATGCAGTTTCAAAGTTGCCGACGCTCTTGTCCCTTACGTTAACTTCGCGAGGCAAATGAAGAGACTCGTTAGAAACCTGGGAAAAATACGTCAGAAATGAGAAATTTCTATGTTTATATAATATGTTTACCAAGAAAAAAAAGGAATAAAGTTTATTTAACGTGAAACATATTTACTTGTTGTTTTATGTTCATTTGCGATGTTGTTTGAACACGCTTCGTTCAGAGGAAAGGAAATATTTGTTTGTAATAGAATCCAACGTAGCTGGTCGAGTGCGTTGCTTTAGTGGAATTTAAAAGCTTTCCGTTCCATAGTAATACTCTTTTGTTTTGTCGGTTGAACAATATATGCGTAAATTTAATGAATTAAAGGTTTTATTAGACGTGGTCGGTGGATGTTTGGAAATTTTTTTCATATTTCTCCACAGAGTAAAATTCTTACAAATGAAAGTTTGGACTATGGGTACGATGCGAGACTAGTGGAAAAGTTTAGTTTTAATTGAATCGACTGTATCTAATTTTCGCTGTGAAGCCTTTCTTCCCTCTATACGCTCTGGTAAATATCTGCGGTTGTAGAAAAGTTTCGCGTTTTAAGTTAAAATACCATTAACCTCGTTCCCTAGCTCTCCATCTCACCCTCTCGTGCTATCAGTTTTATACGAGGTGTGTTCAAAAAGTATCGCGTAATTTGAATTTTCGCGGGTTACGTATATTCAAATTTCGATTTTTTTGTGGCGTTATGTTGGTACTCATGTCTCTCACTTATGCCGACAAGCTCGGCCATTTTGAATGTTCACTTAATTGTAGACAGCTAC
>JAPYZT010003601.1:0-16403 GCA_030522965.1 Tryphoninae sp. A BG-2022a
CGCTCTGATTGGACCAACTTTAAATATTTATATCTCCTAAATTATTAACAATATCCCTAATGTTTATTTGCAATTTTTGTTCGTAATGGCCTCATCTACTTCAGATTTCGCTATGCGTAACTTTATGCGATTCACCCTGTATAATCGTGGACAGTATCTCGCTCCTGCGGTAGCACCTACTAAGCTCTCTCGCCGAGCCCGAATGAGGAAGAAATTCGCGGTAAACCTGACCCAATGATTATGACGTGAACTAAAATCTCCCGAAGCAACAAACTTCTGTCGTACCTGGCTTCCCTTTTTTCAAATACGAACTGATTATTATTTTACAAAAAGATGTATACATCTTTCAATTTCTTAATCTTCGACTCTTTCATTTTTGGAATATAAAATTGATAACAAAAATTCAATCAAATGAATTCAATCAAGATCAAATTTTCTTATCTCGCGATTGAAACACGCGTCCCCGGTTTCGCAAATAACCAAAAAAAAGAAACAAAGAAATAAAAAAAAATTATTTTTCTTCGACTCTTCCATGTTTGGAATATAAAATTGACAACAAAATTCAGATGTTTATTACATATTAAAGCAATTCGATCTAATCGCTCATAAATCAATTTTTGAAAAATCTCCCACTTGTCATTTGAATTTAAAAAAATCATCCACTCAACTTTTCGTGCAAAATTTTTTTTTTTTCGACTCTTCCATTTTTGGAATATAAAATTGATAACAAAAATTCAGATATTTATTACATATTAAAACAATTCGACCTAACCGCTCATAAATCAATTTTTGAAAAATCTCTCACTTGTCATTTGAATTTAAAAAAATCATCCACTCAACTTTTCGTGCACGATCAAATTTTCTTATCTCGCGAATCGAAACACGCGTCCCCAGTCTCGTACGCGTCCCCAGTCTCGTAAATAACAAACAAACAAAACGAAAGAAAGAAATTAAAAAAAATATCTTCATTCAAAATCCCATACAAGCGATTTTAATGGCTCGATATAACAAAAACTTTCACCCCGAAAAGATTGAGATCTCGATGTTACAAGCAATATAACTACTAAGTATACAACGCGATTTCCAGTCCCGTGATCTAATGTACACGATACAGCGTTATAATATACTAGTTTCGGATTTTAACGGTCAAGCGTTAAGTTACATTTTACGGTTCAGGTGTTCGCTCGTAATATATCAAGGTGTAGAGAGAGAGAGTGAGATAAGCCCTCCGGGAAGGTGGACTCCGGCTCACTAACCTGAATCTTGCGCGAAATGTCCGCGATGGTGGTAAATAGTTTATCCAACGCATGGTCGAGCACACGGTGAAAAGTTGGTAGAGGGAAAGGGGGAGAGGGAGTGGCCAGTGGTAAAAGAGTAGAGGAGGGGGGGGGGCGTCAAGGAAGAGAGGGAAGTGGCAGATTCTCGACAAGACTACTTTGCTTCGTTCGAAACGTGTCCGAGGTACACATTGGTACTGAGAACGTGTACGTGTGTGTGTGTGTGTGTGTGTTAAAACACATCACACGATCCACGCGGGACGGTACCTTTTGGTTCGTTATCTACCGGAGTGCCAGGACGTAGAGACTCGCGGTGAAAAGCCGTGGGAAGTTTTCGCTTCTCGTTTTCTCGGCGAAACCGACGACGACGTGCCGATCACGCGAGAGTAAGAGATACCCTCCCTATACGAAATACGAGGAGAAAACCGTGGGTGGAGAACTCGAGCGCACACCTCTCAATCTATTCGCGACACTCGTCGCGTCGCTCCGTGGACTTTCTCTATTTTATCGGGTTCTTATTTCTTAGCTGTCTATTTTCTAGACCGACGTAATTAACGAGACGTTCGGGTGGTTGAAGGAAGCAAGGTGAGTGAAAAAGTCGAGATTGGAATGTTCGGGCGAATTGTTTGAGGGGGTGGTTGAAGGGGGATGTTAAATTAATGGAGGGTTGGCAAAAAATCGGTTTGGTTGAAAATCCAGGGAATGTTTTTACAATCATTGCGAAACCAAGGAGGTTGGAATTTCTCGAGGGGTGGTCGATGTCGGAGATGGAAAAACATCCTCGTATCCAGCTGAGGGATGACTCGGATCGTTTCTCAACCCTCTGAATTATTAACGATACGAGAAAAAAAAGTTCATGCGGAAAAAAGAAGATGGTTCTTGCACTTGTACCAATTGCGAGCAGCTGCTTTTAACGGGACATCGTCCTCGTCCTTCTGGATCCCAAGATTCGAAGGATTGGAGAACAAGGAGGACGGGAATAACAGTCGCAGGGTGAAAGATACCCGCAGTGACACACGAAGATCGTTTAAAGTGGCTGTTAGTGTATCTCATTTGTTTGAGTTACCGGCGAGTTTATTGCCGTTGGGCCACCTGCCCGAGAGCAGCTTCTCGACGCTCGTTCCTCCCGTCTCTTTTTTCTCCCTTTTTTCCTTCGCTGCCTCTTTTATATACTGCCGTAGCTCGTGTAGCCGCGATCTTCCGGTCTTACGCGAGAACTGGCACGACAACGACGCGTCGCTTGGAACGGACCTCGTTGCAATTTTACGACAAGAGGTCATCGTCCCTTATCTCGTGACCTTGAAAACATAGCGAAGGTCATTATCTCGATTTCATTCCCTAGATAGCACGATAGTAGGTCCAACGACTCCGATAAAGTCGATGGGATCCAGTTCGATCGTTTCGCTTTACTCGATATCCTCGAAGAATGCCACGCTTCGATTAACTTCAGCAATCTTTCATAAGCCGCTTACAACCCTTGGGCTTGTTTTCAATATGATCGACAAGACGGATTAATCGTTATCGCGATAAAACTCGCGGATTTTTTCATAACCGTTACCATCGCGTAAGACCAATTTCCTCGCTTCGCCTAACAATTTAAAGAGAAAAAAAAGAAAGAACGAAAATAAGAAAATAAAGAAACGACATTCATCAAGGAGATAAGCGTGCATTCTAAACCGCTTATTTCCGCAAACGAATTCCTAGCTCCTAGATGTATAATCGCAATCAAGAAACGTGTTGCGCCTAGTGCACCCCAAGAATTCGCGACGCGAAGGTCATTCCCGTAGCGCACACGGCGAGTGCCAGGCGCGAGTTGGAGTGCAATCGTGCGACTACTTCGGTGCACCCCGGTTTAACACTGTGGTAACACGACCACCGGTCAAATTCCGCGGGAGGCGATCGACGATGCGTGACATCGACCGTGCCAAATATTTAGGCCGTTTCCCATACCGCGTGTCCGCATACCGCGTCCGGCTACCGGCCTCTCCTTTTTTTTATTTCTACCACGATTCTTTCTCTCGTAAGAACGTTGGTATCCCCATAGCCATTGGCACGCACGTGTCGAGTTTCTTGGGTGGAATATGGGACGATGTTTCGCCGATAAACAGTTTTTGAAAGAACCTCGAGGTAAAGCTGTACTGAAATTTTGCAGGATTTTAAGGAAAACTGAATTTCATTAATCGTGACGCCATTTTGTAACGTTGTTGGGGCGATTCGACCGCCATTTTGGGTGACTAAAGGGTCCATGATTGGTGACTGATGAGAGAAGCGCGAAATGGCGGCCGAGTGGCCACGAAATGGCGGTAGGTCGGTAACTAGTTACCGACGATCGGTTTGCACAAAATGGCGACAAAATGGTGCTTCACGGACGGAAATGATAATTTTATTAACGGATATTACCTGTTCGGTTTATTTACCTAGCTGAATTTCTTGCTCGTGTCAATTCGTCGTGAAATTGATTTACGACGTTCCAGACCACCGGTCATAAATCATACGCTTTGCACACTGTCATCATCGAACCGGATAATAAACGACGAATGAAACTGCATTTCCAACAGCGATCGATTGGAATTTTACTACATCGATCAAAACTTGACGTCGCAAAGGTTGAATCCTGACGTTTTTTTTGTGACTGACCTGGAATTTTGCATTCTAGGACACATTGAGCCTGGATAATTCTTATTTAGCAAAAATGCATACGATTTTCAGGAAACTGTCATCGTTTGCTCGAAAAAGCAATCACTGTGTAACTAATGCCAACTGCCTCGTACGTTCTAGAACACGTGACAAACTCGCAATACTGTAAAAGCCCTGTAAAAGTAACTCGATACTTATCCGCACCGCGGTAGCTCTAGGAGCTCGAACGACCCGTGGCTATGTGCGTCGTGTCTATACAGTAATATCGAACTATCGAGGACCGGAGATCGCCCGATGTCGATAAAATAACTATTGGTTAATTATCGTTGCGTGCGCGCACACGCTATGCGCCAGAGCAGCTGCGGCTAATTAATAAAACTTGTTTATTTTCTAATTCCTGACCGATATATCTCGACCGGCTTTTATCGGCTCTGCATCCAAGCTCTCACCGTCCCTTTTTTTCATTCTCTCTCTCTCTCTCTCTCCCATAAAACCCTCGGAAACATTCGCGCCTTTATCCCGACATGTCTCGAACGAACTCGAGAAATGTCAAGCTCGCAACCGGCTTTGTTGATTCGCCGGCGTGAGCTACCTACGGGAAGCACGCGGCACTTCGATAACGACGTAGGCAAAGAAAGTGCGATAGTCCAGCGAATAAAACAAAATTCTGTTTTACGTATTATTTTATGATACTAAATTCGAGAAGAAAATTAATTAGGCGTCGATAAGGCGTGAGTCATTTTGTTGGTCGGATTTCCACCAGATTGTGCATTTATAACATTCTCAGAAGTTTTTGAAATACTCCAATCAAACTTAAATTGGTTACGTAGAAGTCGGATTATAGCAAATTGAAATTTTGCAGTATCAACTGCAAAATTTCAATTTGCTATAATTGATAAAAAAAAGTTGATTATTTTTTAAATAATAAAAGTTTTTCAGTCAATCACCTAAATGTATAAAAATATGGCGGAAGAAATATTTTTTAAAAATATTTTGCATTTTTCCAAAAAAAAACTGTCACAGAAAACACAACTTTTTATAAAATTGTCAAATCAATCACAAATATCAAACTACAAAAATTCTCATATTACTTCATCGCGCTAAGACATTCTCCCCCCTCCCGCCACAACCTCTGTAATTAATACATTTTTCAACAAACTAATCAAAGTTGATAATTAATTAACCCAAGCATTATCAACTAGTTCTCCATAAATAAAATCCAGTACTATAAATAACCCTGGGAAACATTCATCGACGTAACATTGTCGAAGCGTTTCTCATAATTACCAATTAAATTTCCTAAGTCATCGTATCGCGTAGCTGGCTAAAATTTTCAATCGCTCAATCATGCCGCACTCGCCAATTCCGAGACGGCCCCGCTGATTTACATTTTAATTGAACGAACTTTATCGAGCGAAGCTGGAGTCGTTGGGTTAGTTCAGGATAAGGACACTGGTGGCGGCGCCCACCGAATGATTTACCGTCTCGGTCCACCAGACTGCGCTACTATACATCACGCGTTATACATTACGATTGCGGCGTTACGGCTAGGATCCTGCACGATGATCTATCGGCGAAAATCAATTCCCTCTCTCTCTCTCCCTCTCTCTTACTCTTTCGCTCCGGAGAATAAGAAAGACGGCGAAAAAAAAGCAAGAGTACACCTGAGCGTTTCAGAATGAAGAACCGGTTGCGTGAGACGTTCTTCATTGCAGCCGGTCTTACGGCACCTTAACGCTCGTGTCCCTTCGCCATATATCTATATATCTGTATATGTATACATAAATGTAAACGATAAATTCTTTCTACACGGTGGACGAATTACGGGCTACCGGGACCTGCCGAGGAGGAACAAACGCGAGTACCGCGAGAGTTAGTCGCGTACCCGAGAAGAGGCATACGCACACGCCCCAAAATTGCTTCGATTATCAGGTGCTCGCGCGCGCGGTTTTCTTGGTTTGTTATATATATATATATATATATATATATATATATATATACACGCAAAATACTGCAGCTGCGTATTATATTTCATCCGCTTCGAGGCGGCAATGGCAGTGGCAGTGGCAGAGCGTAGCCGAGGCCCAACGTTAGTATGGTATATTTCCCGGAAGGGAAGGGAATATAACCGCGACGCGGAGATCGCCGTCTCGAAACATAATTCACGTTCATTGATTAATCAGTGCGACTATATATATTCGCGATTGCATAAATAATATGGAACGGAGGATATACGGTAATATATACATATACACTCGCTCCAAGGGTTGGTAACGCCTACATCCTGTGTCTGATTGAATTACTTCACCGAACGCGAGAGACGCAGAAATTTAGTCTCGGAATTTCTCGAATTGCCGTTAGAGAAAGAAGTGAGCAATCGTTGATGGAAAAAATAACATGCCAGGGGTTTTATATATCCTGAAATGAAGGAAGTTTCAACAAACTTCATGCCCGAATAAAAACAAGAAGAAAAAACAAAAGAGAATTGTTTTTCTTGAATTCAAAAAAAATTACGAGGGAAATGATCGAAGGGCTGAAAAATCCAACCCCTAATGTTCGTATAGTGAATTGTTACATTGACAATGTTCAAGGTCAAATGAGTCAAGGTCAATACAATTAGGCTGATCTTTGTCTCACGATTTTAAAAAATTCGTGGAACAAACGAAAATTACTTTCCATTTTTTGCTAGGATTGTCGCAAAACATTTTTGTTCCCCTTTTGGCTTTATCGCCGATTCGTATCAGCTAAGAAATTGCCCGGATCACTGTGATTCAGTGAGGAGAAAATCGCGCGTTATTATTCCCGCGAGGTTTCTGCGGACCTCGACTCCCTCTCGTCTCATTCGGGCCCGCGGTTCGATTCGTTCATTCGCCCTGCCAACACACTCGCGATAAAGAGACACACGGATACACGCTCACGGAGACACGACCGATCTCGTAACGTTCGTGTAACCCTTAATTGCCTTGCTAATAGGACCTGGAATTTACGTCGTAAATAAAGAGAGGTTTCGTTCCCTCTCTCGCTCGCGCTCTCTTATCCGTTGCTTCGATTCAACGATATATCCCCGAGGAGCGATACACGAGAAAAATAAAAAAACGCAAAAAAAGAAGAATGCAAAAAGAAATTCTCATTCAATTTGTGAACTCATTCAAACTGAACGAATCCTGTCGATGTCCGCTATCTTCGATCGTCAATTAAAGTCTCGGCTTCTATCGGTCTCGATCCCTTTTCGTACACTAACAATTTATTTTCAAAGAAGAAATTTAAAAAAAAACAGCCAGTATTAATTTTTTAAGACATCTATCAAAATTTAGGGATTTTTTGCAATAAATATTCACATTTCTTTTTTTACATTTCGAGGTTTTCTATGTTTTACTATTCTTCTTATTTCCGCAACGATGAGGCGATGGTAATAAGTTAATTCCTAAAAGGACTTCGTTAAAAAAATCCTTTTATACGAAATCTTTCTCGGACGATTCCCACGAGAAATGTGCGAGAAATATTCCGGATTAACGGAACCGTTAATTCGCTACAAACGCACGCTTGGATGAAAAACGCGGAATAGGTAAGAGGATTAAAAAGAAAAAAGTTGGAAAAAAGAAAGAATGGAAGAATAATGAAAGCCTCGCCGGTACTCGAGGACGACGAGGATTTCCTGCGGAGGAGGGTAAAGGATATCTACATCAGGTGCACCGAGGACAGCGAGAAGATCGAACGAGACGTTGAACGTAGAGGGAAAAACCGTAGAAAGGGAGAACGGAGGCGGAAGAGTGACGGTGAGTATTTTACGATTTCTGACGGTGCTACGGGGTGAAAAGTCCGCGTCGTGGGAGGGGTCGCTACAGCGAGGAGGAAGAGAGCGCATTAATTAATTACGAATCTTGCTAATTCCGGCAAAAATGGCCGACTACTGGGCGTGGCGAATCGATAGACCGAAACCCAACGAGCGGAACGTCTTTCGCCCAGTCCCTTTCACGCCCCTATGATTACTCCAGAGCCTCGTTAAAAACTGAGGAGCACTCTCTGTATGGATCTCGCAATTTTTCTGCCATATCGTTACTTATCTGGTGGGAGGGAAAAAAACGTTCTACTTATATAAATATGCAGCCGAGAGTAAGGAAGTTGATTTTTGTTGCGGTATTGCACGAAATATTTAAAATTTCGATGCAAAAAAATGGGATTTTTTTTTTCATTCTTTTATTTTTTGATAGTCTGTTCGATAGAAATCGGTAATTTGGGGATTTTTTTCGTGTTTTATGGGAAATTTGATTTTCCCTAGTCGCATTGTCAACGTAATTTGGAGGAAAAATATTAGATTTTTTCTAAAAGTCAGAAGTTTTAGATGTTAATTTCGAGAATTAGTTGGTTTTTTATTCAAACGAGCTTTATAGACTCGTTTGAATAAAGTGGGAGGGAAAAAACGTTCTACTTATATAAATATGCAACCGAGAGTGAGGAAGTTGATTTTTGTTGCGTTATTGCACGAAATATTTTAAATTGCGATGCAAAAAACGGGATTTTTTTTTAATTTTTTGATTTTTTGAGAGTCTATTCGATAGAAATCGGTAATTTCGGGATTATTTTCGTGTTTTACGGGAATTTTTCTTTTCCCTAGTCGCATTATCAACGTAATTTGGAGGAAAAATATTCGATTTTTTTCTAAAAGTCAGAAGTTTTAGATGTTAATTTCGAGAATTAGTTGGTTTTTTATTCAAACGAGCTTTATAGACTCGTTACAAAACCCAAAATTTCCCATAAAACATGAACATTGTATCCTTTATCCCATTTTTTAGCGATTTACCGATCAAAAACCGAAGAACGCGATAATTTTCAATTATTCGAACTTTCGATCAAAAAATGTACAAAAAATCATGAAAAACATTATTCACCGTCTAACGACAAGCTAACGCCTATAATCCCTGCAATTAAAGAAAAGAAAAAGATCGATTATGAAGAAGAATGCCAATAATTCGTCGCCCACGCCAAAAGAACAAAAATACAAACCCCCGCGACAGGGAAAAACAAAGAAACAAATATCCAAAAATGTAAGATCGTTATCGGATTATCATGGCGATAAACGAATTCTCGTTAGCGCGGGGAGGTGATCGCGAGAGGAGTTGTTCGACTCGGACTACGAACTACAAGTACACGGTTGCGTAGTGTGCCGATCTCTTCGGCAAGACCGCAAAACGCATCGGAGAAATAACATCGGGGAGCATCGTTGCACCGTTGCACCGATGTATTCGTTGCGAATTTTACGAGCCAGAGAAATACAAGTTACCACATTGCCATTGGCTCGGTGCATACTACCATGACGATACAACGCCACTGGTACGCTTATAACACGAGACACACGCGGAGAGAAAGAAAGAGATAAAGAGAGAATGAACCTCGCAGCGTGTAATAATAAATATTTATACAAAGGCGTGTGTGTATATGGACTTTCACGGGTGCGTTCATACAGCCGATCGTTTAAAGTACCGTTGCATACCCACCGAGTTGGCATATTACGTGCGAAGTTTGCACCGATCTCCGACATACCTTCGATCCACGATCGTCCACCATCGTTCCATATTTCTCCTTTTTTTATTTCCTTCGCAAAAAAACAAAAAATTTCTTCTATTTTTAATTCTCTTATCATCGTCAATTTCATATTTTTCATACCGTTACAGATATTATCGATGGATAGAAATTAGGTAGCCGTATGGGATAACGTGCCTTCGAGCATTCCAGATTTAACGATCATCGAGCCGTACGAACCCGCCGTACAAACTCGACTAAATTATGTTCCATTCTACGTACCGTTCTTTATTTTCTTTTCGTTTTTCTTTTTTATGTTTCTTCTGTGTGTGTGTGTTGTTTTTTCTTTCTTTTTTGTAGAGTCGTGATATATTTTATGGTTTACGATACTATCCTGTATATATATGTATTTTCATCCGTGTCGGGTTAATTGGATGAGATAGGTTGCGAGGGTTAATTGGTATCTATGATCAACCCGTATAACAGCATCGACTAATACCACGTCGGCAACGAGACGAGACGCAAGACATAGCTCCGATTTTATTTGACGTTGATTATGATTGGAAATCACACGAGCTTTTCAAAATTAGTTGTTAAATCATGCGAAGCAACTTGTATTCCTTTGGAAACGCGACAGGATGGATATTTATGTAGAGACGATGATAAAAATTGCCTCTTGCTTCTTTACTTTGTCTTTTTATTATTTTCTCACCGCCAAGGGTGTTATACGCTCTTGCCGATTTATCGAACGTTGGAAACTTACTCAACGGAAGTTAATCTTACCTTCGAAATTCATTAAAATTTCACGATACGTCGAATTCATCGAAATTACGCATTTATTTTCTCAATAACGTTGTAAAATATCGAAGATTCTTATCGATAAATTTTATTGAACAATTTGACCATTTATAAAATTCAATCGTTAAATTTTTCTTCGTATTTTGACGATTATCGTAAATTTTCTACGCGTTATTAAATTTCATCGATGGATTTTTTTTTTTTTTTGTTTTTTTCGTTAACGACTCCGGGTAAAACGTTCTCTAGCGACGTGCGTTTGCCACGAATCTAAATTTAGTCACGTTACCTCCCAGATTCATCGATATAGCGATGTGATGTAAGTGATAAGTGGTGTACCGAGTTTGTTTAGAAAGTCATCGAGAATATTTCACTCGCACGCCTGGGCGTGTACGGGTCGAGAAAATTTTGAAACGATCGTACGTAAAGCAAACGCTAAGTAACTTATACGAAATCAAATTCCTCGATGTTGCACCTACGCGCATCTATTTTCAGTTCGTGCACACTGGGCCAAACACGCGACTCACCTCCGTTCGTAACTTTACTAATGTTCGAATATATCTATATTTATTTATATATGAATTAATAAATGTGTGTGTGTATGTGTGTGTGTGTGTGTGTGTGTGTGTGTGTGTGTGTGTGTGTGTGTGTGTGTGTGTATAAAAATAATAAAGGTTGAAAATAGTCGAGAGTAAGTATAGTACTACAATACTACGTCGCCGACGCCTCTTTGCCAGACGACGACCACTTTGCCCCGATGTCAGGCTACTTCCCACCGTCCTTTCCAGCATGCAGCTGCACCATAACCGAGTGCAGCATTGCACTCGGGAATATACCTACACGCCTAACGATGACGCATGATCGTCTCCAAATGTGCGTTAACCTCGCGACCAGATAACTCGTAAATATATTCGTTACGCGACTCGGTCGTTCATGGCCACGACGATTGACAAAGCTTTCTGTTCAGCTTACGGTCACGTCGGCGTCGATACGACACAGTTTCATGCAAAAATATTTTTTTTATTTAAAAATTTAATTTTTGTGTGTAATTTCATTTTTGTTATTTAATTTAATTAAAGATTTTAAGATTTAATTATTAAGATTTTAAGATTAGTTTAAGAATTTTTAGATTTAGGATTTGTGCAGGCGCGCGAAAATTTTTTTTTCGAATTATTGGAAAATAATTTTATGAATTATAGAGAAGTAGTTTGTAGAATTATTCAAATATGAATTTGTAATTCATACGAAAATAATATTTATAATTATTGAGAAATAATTAATCTAGTCGTTGAAAAATAATTTTGAAAATAAGTTTAATTTTGAATTTTTTTAGAGATCGATTTTAATTTGTTTTTTAATGTTACATTGTATTATGCTAACGGTATTTCAGTTTTCTCGATAGGAACAAATACATATTATGGTCATGGTAGAGCGCCCTCGAAGACCATCCCTCCCCCTCCCTACCTCCTTCGTTCACTCTCTCTCTCTCTCTCTCTCTCTGTCCCTCTCGCTCTTCTCATGTTTCGCATAATAATTTCAGCCGGCTTTCTTCCACGTTTCCACCGTATTTCTATCTCCGTCATCATCGTCGTCGTCATCGTGGCCGCTGATCCGAGTCGACGTAGCGTCTCGACGCGCCGACTCGCTTCCGGTCGTAGACTTCCGGTGGTCCGTACATATTAGCAAACTTTCTCTACTATAGGTAAGGAGGAGCTCTCCCCCTATATCTTTTCGATTCATCCTTATCCCGGGGATTCTCCCTCGCTTACTTCGCTACCTAACGCTTCCGTTCGGTCGGGGTAGAACGACGTTGTCATGGTGACGACCGTTCGTGGCTACACCCCCTGGCAACACCCTCGCCAAACATGGCCGCCGACACGTTTTTATATACGCGGTTTATATTCGCGAGCCACTCCTTTTTCTGGCTTTACCGAATACTCGGACTCGATAGTGAAAACGAGGGAGAAGGAAAAAGAGCGTGCGCAAGAGAGAAAGAAATAGGAGGACTTGGGGGCGGGGGGAAGACCAACGCACCACTCACTCGCACGCATTCTCCGCTCTGCATATTTCCAATGCAAAGAGCTCGCGCAGGGGTTGGACTGATTTGTTCTTTTTATTTTTATACCCCACCATGCTTCGACGACCCTGAGCTCTTCGCTTTCAACCCCCCCCCCCCTCCCTGCGGTCTTCTCACACCGCCCTTGTACGCAAACCCCCATGAGGGCATGGCTTACGAGTGGACCCTTCCACCCTTCGCTCGGCACCATTTGACCTCACCAAACTCTCAAAGTCATATACCCTCTGTATAACCAGCCACCCCTCTCCTCCTCTCTACTACCCTTCTGCAAATTTTCCGCACATCGCACTCCTACCTCCGCTCTCCCGTCGACCTCTCTTCCATGTATTCTTTGTATTACGTGGGACTCATCGCCGTACATATACACCCTTCGCCATTCGCTAGTCGCGCCAGGCTTTTTTAAATACATGAAAAGCACGCACCCCCGGAGACCATTAACTCCTCAATGGAAATCGTCGGAGCGATTGGATCGACGCAAGCCCTACCCCCTCCCCTTTACCCATTGAAATTAGAGACAGACGGACGGTTGTATAGCCGCGCGATAATTGGCTCGATAAAGGATTTTTTCGCAATATTGAAAAAAAGAGAAAAAAAAATACGAAATTTGGAACAACCCTTATTTTCGTAATGGGGTGAACAAAAAATACTTCCTGCTTTTCACGTCGGGCACTCGTGCTGGCGATGCAATTACGACGAAACGTGAAATTCTTTGGGTTGAAAATTAAGGGTTGTTTCAGAATCGTGAATTTCCCACTGGTGTGAATTCTTTTCTTGTTTTTTTTTTTTTTTTTTGTAAATCTTTTTTTTTTTTTTTTCGTTGCATTTTGCGTTATTCATCTCGCGACGAGTATAACGAACCCGTGACACGAAGATAATGGGCGACGAGGCAAGCCCGAGTCTCGAGGATCTTCGCTCGGTGCTGTTGTGTTTAACGCTCATTGTCGAAAAATTTGAAACGAAAAGAAGAGGACGAAACGGTACGTGTCACGAGGTACAAAGAGACACCAGGGGGTTGGAATGACTACGAAGCGAATTCAGAAACGAGGCGGGGTAGCAAACTACGTTGGAGACTCTTCTTTTTCGTCCATGTCCCGTAGAAGCAAAAATAAAAAGGAAAATAACGAAAAAAAAAGGAACGAAACGAACTTGAGAGCCGAGGTCGAGAGGTGCTCGTGAAAAATTTGGCGTCGCGCCACTCTCGAGTGTTCCACCGTTGCTGCTGTTGCTGACGGATCGTCAAGTGAGAGAGAGAGAGAGAGAGAGAGAGAGAGAGAGAGAGAGAGAGAGAGAGAGAGAGGAAAAAAATCCATACCAAGCGGCAGGGCGGAGAAGCGAACCGGGGGTTGCACGGGGGTAGTTTTTTCTCTCTCTCTCTCTCACTCTCCGCTGAACTCGAGAGGCTCGCGAGAGACTCGGCAAAAGCCGGGGATCTGTTGCCATGGAAACTTCGAGCGAGAGCCTGCCGTGCCTGGCAACCCCCGTAGCAGCCCTTGGGCCAACCACCAACCTCTCCAAAGGAAACTCTGTCTCTGTCTCTCGACCCTTTCATCCCTCTACTCCCACCGAACCAATGGCGGGTCGGTAAATTGTATTTTTCAATTTCAAATACTCGCGGATGGTCCCCGACTCACCCGGACTCTTCAACCCGGATTTCTGGGGTCAAAGTCTCCGGAGGGATGGGATTGTAAAGAGTGAAGAGGGTTGCCCGAGTGGTACAGCCTGCTGTTGCTGCTATAGCCGAGGCTAAGGGCTGCACGTGCCAGTCGCCAAAGCTCACTTTGCAAAATTTTCAACCACGAGATAGAAACCCGGGCTGCCTCGGTGCTCTCTCTGACAATCGCCATGGCAACAGGCAACATGGCAACTAAAGAGGAAGATTTCGAGCTGCTTCGCGCTTTTACACGAGAGGGTGGAAAATAACCAACGTGCTTGAAAGCCAAGATTAAAGGCGAATGAATTTCTTCGTCAGTTCCTTTTTTTTTCGAACCGCGATACACTGATTGAAAATACAAACTTTCAAAGCCGGCAAAATTTCGCTTTTGAGCTCAAAAACTTTCGAGGTTTGGCAATCTACATTTACACAAGGAAATTTTTCAACTTGAAAAAATATGTTGAGCTGTTTTTCATTAGTCTTGTTAATTGGACAATTTTTCAAAGACTCAAGATGTCGATGAATGAGAAGAAGAATTGGAAAAACGATTTGTTTCATTCCTTTTTATCAAGAATTTAAGAATTCATTCATGGAATTAAAAAAAACGAGGTAGAGACGTCCATCGATCAATAATCCAGATCTGATTTCCATCGCGGTAACCGTGAGTCAACCAATCAAAGGACAAAGGGCTGGATCCTCGCTCAGGCAGAAACGTAACCAGACCATTCACGAAGATTTTCCAAGGATAACAGTCCCACAAAATTTTCTGATCGACGAAGCGATAATACGAAAGGAAACTCGTTATAATTATTCGCTTCGTTAAACACGAGAACGTATATATATATATATATATATATATATATATATATATATTTGTGTACGCCAACACAGAGTGAAAGAGAAGAAGAACGTGCGCAGTGAAGTTCTTCTCGTTTCCCTTGATTTTCAACTCCGTTGAATTTCCCCTGGCGGCCAGGGTCTCCTCGAGGGTTGGCAAAGAGGAAAGGAGGAAAGAGTCAAGCTGTTTGCGAGGGTAGGTATTGATGAAAGTCGAGGGATGCCGAAGGGAAGGACGTAGAGCTTTGTGCGAAGCCCCGGCCTGTCGTCATGGCAACACAGCTCTCGGCTTTGGCCCTCGAGTGTAAAAAGAAAAAAAAGTACGAGAAGCCCGGAGGAAGAGGAGAAACGTGGAAAAAACAGTGAAAAAGAAAGAAAAATTTACGGCGAGACTTTTGAACTCGACGAGGGTGGGAGGCGACCGACCTTGAAAGGGTCATTACCAGTACACACAGGACCAACCGGGCTCTTTTTTTTATTTTCGTCTTTCCTCCACGCTTTTCATATTCCTTTTCCCCGCTACTTCTCGTTGCCCCACGCCACTTCAGGATGAAAGCTTCCATACCGGCGTATAACGAGACTCGACTCGACGCGACCTCAACCAAAGTCCATCGGGCAGACCCGTCGCCCTTGACCTTGAATGAACGAAGGTTATCCATTTTCCTTCAATCCCAAAGCATCCACTTTTCCAGTTTTCCAACCCAACGAATCACTCCGGCCTTCCACCATTTTCTTACCCCCTCCATATTTTCATTCCCTCAAATGGACAATCCAATTATACCAACTCAACGGCCATTTTGTTTTTATATTGCTTCTTCTCCATTCTTAACGAGTCTCTCTAACGAGCTTGTATAGAACCGATGTTGCTTACATTATACAACGCCTGGTTTATGTTCTAGTAGAGAACGAGTAATGAGGAAACGCCGACACGCTCGATTATCCCCCCTCCCCTGCGTGTATGTAATCGAAGCAGACGAGGAGATGAGATAAAGGAAAAGAGCCGTTTTATATGGGGACGTATAGCCAATTTGTAGCGATCTTCGGAACGACGATTGAAATTCAAATTTGCCACGAATGCACGTACGCCTGAGTTAGCTCTTATACTCGTTCGCTCGTTGTTTCGAAAATTTCTTCTTCTTCTTCATCTTCTTCTTCTTCCTCTTCATCTTCTTCTTCTTCTTCTTTTACATCGACTTCTTCTTCTTCTTCTTCTTCTTCTTCTTCTTCTTCGTGTTGGACGTCAATCCTTCTTTACCGAGTCGTTCACTGCAGCCGTGCGTCTCGGCGTGCCTCGAAAATCAAACAACCCTGGAGCCAAACGGCGGCGTTTACTTGTCAAAGAGATGCCGGGGAAGGAGGCCCTGCCGGAATCACGAGAGGAAGATCGGCAGTTGAATCGTCGATTGACCGAAAAAGAG
The DNA here is from genome assembly GCA_030522965.1 of Tryphoninae sp. A BG-2022a. NCBI lineage: Eukaryota > Metazoa > Arthropoda > Insecta > Hymenoptera > Ichneumonidae > Tryphoninae sp. A BG-2022a. The sequence continues at coordinate 16,213 of JAPYZT010003601.1, forward strand.
ACGTCGATGTACTCACGAAGTCACGGCAGGTATGTCTCGCGAGCGAAAGTTACGAACGTATATTGTCAACGTATCGGGACATTTCCACTTGGAAATAAAGAAGATTCGTCCCTGAATAACTTTTGCGATGGTAGATCGCGAGTGATACGATGAATATTCAGGGCAAAACTTTCGAATATTTCTCGCGAATG
>JAPYZT010003602.1:0-12080 GCA_030522965.1 Tryphoninae sp. A BG-2022a
CCCTGTAATTAATCTGTCATTTTTAATTCTACTTGGTTGCGGATTGAAAACATTTTATTTCATTTTGTTCACGATGTCTGAGCTAAAGCGTCGTAAGGTTGATTTTGAAAATAGGGTATTTCAAGCAAAATGGACGGAAGACTTTTTTTTTATTCTTCCATCCCATAAAGGTGCGAAACCGACATATTTAATTTGCAATGAAACAGTCGCTATGTGCAAAGCAACAAATATGAGTCATCATTACGAGACAAAGCATGTACGAAAATATGGCAAAGATTTTCCAAAAGGTTCTTCACATAGAATTGAAAAAATTAATGCTCTTCGTATATCATTTGAGCGCTCCCAAATGATAATAAAACGCTTAATGTTTCAACAGGAAAAATGCACGGAAGCATCTTTACGCGTTGCATGGATTTTGAGCAAACATATGGTGCTATTTTCATATTCTGAAATAGTCAAAGAAGGTTTGGTACAAGTTTCAAATGCAGTTTTCGATAACAAAAAAGAAATTGCCCAAGTATTTAGCAAAATTCCACTATCTCGTGACTCCACGATTCGTAGAACCGAAAATTGCGCAAGATGTGTTCGTGAAAATACGTTAGCCGATCTCTTTAAAATACAGTTTTTCTCACTTGCCATTGATGAATCTACAGATATATCCGATGTGGCACAAATGACTATGTTTGTTCGTTATATTCTGAATAATAATTATAAAGAAGAACTTTTGACACTATTACCATTACCTGATCGTACAACTGGTCAAATATTGTTTCAACATTTTCAAGAATTTATGAACAATAATAACTTGTCGTATCAAAAAATTCTTTCTGTAGTTACTGATGGTGCACCAGCAATGATTGGGAAAACAAATGATTTTGTGGCACTTTTGAAGCAAAACAATTCTAAAATCATTTCATTACACTGCATAATTCACCAAGCAGTTCTTTGTGCAAAGCTTTCGGATGATTTCAAAGGTGTCATGAATGCAGTTATGAATATTATCAATTATTTGAGATTTCATTCAGCATTACAACATCGCTTACTCCGAGCTTTTCTTGGAGAATGCAATTCTGATAATGTAGATCTTCTTTTGCATAATGATGTTCGTTGACTCAAAAGAATAATAACTTTGCTAAGTGAAATTTCGGATTTTATCAAAAGTAGAAATACAAAAACGGCTACCGAACATTTTCAATTTCTTTGCAATGCGAACGATATTGCTAAATTATTCTTTTTAGGTGATATATTCAAACATATTAATAACCTGTATCTGGCTTTACAAGGACAGAAAAAACTGATTTGTGATGTGTGGGAAAAGATCAAAGCTTTTCAAAGGAAATTACAATTATTTGAAAATAATTTGAATTCTAGCGAGTTAATTCATTTTCCTTTGTTAAAAGCACATCTTGAAAGAAATGTTGAAGAAATTACACAGTTTAAGAAATACGAGAGGTTTTTGAAAAATTTCCAACTTGAATTTGCTTCCCGATTCACTGATTTTCTTCAAATTGACGATTTATTAGAAGCAATGCAAAGTCCATTTAGTCTTGAGCCAAATGGTAATTGGGTTAATACAGCAGTGCAGCTGTTCACTTTTGAAAAAGCTAAATTGCAACTGGAAATTATTGAATTTCAAGAGAGTGATGTGTTGCGAGAAAAATTTTGGACAGACACACTCCCTGAACAATCTTTTCCAAGTAAAAAAAAATGGGTGCATCTCTATGCGCTATGTTCGGATCCACGTATGTTTATGAAGTAGCATTTTCAAAGATGAATATAATAAAAAATAAATTTCGAAATCGTATGATTGACGATCATTTGCGCGACTGCACGCTCGTGGCCATTACCACTTACGACCCGAATTTCAATAAATTAGCCCAAGATGGAAAAACGCAGTTTTCACAGTAAAAGTGCATTTTATAATGATTAAATTGTTCTTATTGCAAAATTATCAAAATTTTAATCTCAACGATTAATATCGTTATATATTAATATTAGTATATCAAAACAAAAAATTATAAAAACAAAAAAAAAACAAAAAAATAAAACACAAAAACAAAAAAAATACAAAAACACAAAAACAAAACAAAATAAAAGCTCCCAACAAACTAAAAAAGGGAGTCGATTTGTTTCACCGCCACGTGGTGATTCCTGGGTAATACAAAGAAGGCAAAAATATGAGTTATAAATTTCGTTGCTGCTTCGTTGACCCGCCAAAAAATCTAGATGCGTTTCCCTGTTTAATACATTACAATTCAGAAACTTATAAAAAAAATAATGTGCCGTAATGTTGTAAGAAAAATTACCTTGTGTATGACATTCAATTCTTGCATATAACTTTGTATATAATTCTTATTATTCATATAATTATTTATTAATTTATTTCTGATATCGGAAGATGAGGTGAGGGGATGAACAGCGGTTGGGGGGGGGGGTGCAATGAATACAGTATTTATTACTTTACGCCATAGCCGGATATGTCATTTTAAAAGTAACATTTTTAACCGGAAGATACTTACTGTGCCAGGAGTATGATGGTGAGCCTATATATCAGCTGCGTTTCGTCTGTGATGTATCCTGCGCGGTGATACAGGAATGACGGTGGTCATTGGCGTGTATGCATTTCCTCCTCCTCCTTCGTTTGGTTCATTTGTGTGCGTTGTATAGTGTAGTCTGTGTTGGGTCCATTTCGTTGAACTGAGTAATTTGTCTCCGGTGTGTGCATGTGTTTTATATTTCATTTTGTATTAAATCACCCTTGATGTTTTCACCGTTTGTTGTTTTTTTATTAATTTATTTTTAAAATATTTTTTTATTTGGCGTCATATCGATTGGAATCTCACGTCTGACACCGTGTGAGAGATTGGATTTGCGCCGAGGCGAGCGGTGAATAAATATATTAAACCGGGTAGTTGGTAACTTGTATATTAGCTGACTTGCTTGTGAGTGAGATCTAAGTTTAGCATCGGAGAAGTACTGATTTGAATATGGATGAAGGTGTTAAGAAAGAGTCTGAAAGAAGGAGTGAAGGGGATGCCACCCTCGAGAGTAATAGGGCTCCGTGGGACTGCCGGGTAAACGGAGTTAGAGATTAGCAGGAAAACAGGCTAGGAGTAAATGTGAATGGTAAGAACGGAATGTAGGGCCGTTATAACTTAATGGAAAAATATTTTGTTATGTATTTTGGAAAGCTCTCGAGGCAAGCTATAAGAATATGTAATGAGAAATAGTAGATTGCGTTTAAGAAATTTACTATGACCTTCTCGCGATCGTGAAGTAACTTTTCAAGATTAAACCAATGATACCATTTTATATCCTCCTCAAAATCATACAACTTTCGTCTGATTCATTTTTCCCTAAACTATTCCGAAAAAATATTTTAAAATATTCTGAAATAAAATGGTTGTACAGGTGATCTGAATCACTCTGTACAAGCTAGAAAACATCTTTATGAAGCAAGATCTCGACAAGAATCTCAACAAGAATCAACAAAGTGGATCAACAAAGTATAGAATATGTTTTGATATAATTAATTTTATATATGCCTGAAAAAGAGCATCAATTCTTGAATGCAAATTATTACACTAAACGTTTTTTTACCAATATTTAAACGCATAATAAATGCTTTATAAATGCCCAAAATTGGTGAGAAAACAGCAATTCTTTCTTCGCTAAATAAGAGCAATAACGCTTAGCACCATTTCTGTTGGGTGCTAATGATGGTTTCTGGTGTCGGTACCCATATTTTAATTACATATAGCAAACAAAATTAAATATCGCAGCTGCCAATTATAATTTTGTTTTCTTGATATGGTACATTTAGCACTTTGTAATGCAATTGGGAATCATCGTCTTTTTTTAACTAGGAGACATTTCCTTTTTCAATGGGCACAATTGATACATAACTATGCATATCCAGAAGGTAATCTATGGAGATTCACATATACAGTATGTTTCTGTTATCTGTACCACTCGAAATAACTCGGTAATTATCGAGGTCACAATAAATATTCCGAACAAAACTTGTATGGTGTGAAGGGGGCCATCAAATACGACCATTTTTTATTTTGGTAAAGGAGTTTACGCACAGTGAAGACCAGCTTCACTTTTTCAAATGGAATGGTACATTTTTAACTGAACGATAACTTCGATTGAGCAACGTACGATACAGATTAACGCCCGTTGGTAAATCAACAGAGGGTATTTTAAGTGTTGTCGATGACTACGATCTCTGATGTCTCTCATTTCCAGCAAATTTTTGCGTGGATCACTACCAAGTGCTTCACTACCAAATGTTTATGAGACTACCAAATATTTGGTAGTCTCAGATAGTTAGATTTCTATCATTGATACTAACCTTGAATGGCGTTGCCCGTTAATGTTTGTTATGCGGTTTGGGGCGCTCTACAAGATGGTGGAATCAAAAATGTACCATTTCTTTTTAAAAAGTGAAAGTGGCTTTCGCTGTGTGTAAACGCCTCCACCGAAAAAAATAGTCGCATTTAACAACCCTCTCCACACCGTACAACTCTTATTTGAAAAATTTTATGCGACGTCGATAATTACCGAATTATTTTGAGAGGCAGAGATAATAGGGACACCTTGTATATTATAATTACCGATGTGAAGTAAGTGCACTCATATTGCAACCGGAATATTTTCTGTCGAAAATCATACAGCTTTAATATTTCAATGCAATGAACTTTCTAATACGTAATGTAATTGTGATTTTCAATTACGGTTGAGATTATTGCTTAAATAGACCAATTTTTATATAGTAGGCAATATGATGTACATTCCGACAGCTTGAAATATGACCCGTGTATAGTGACCGATTTGATAAAAATTAAAATGTGATATAAATAGTTTCCCGATTTTTATATTGCAGCTTGGGGATAGATAAAATCGAGTTTTGTAAATACTTTTCCCCCTTACTGGTGTCCATTGGCCACATTAACAAGGGGAGGCTTTCAGTTGTGCAATCGATTTCGGGACGTTCTTTCAGGGTAATATGAAGTTCGGTCCCAAGTGTCCCTCCTTGACACTCTTCACCTTGGTAGGCTCTCGTTTTTGAAAAATGAACCAATCAAAATTTATGTGACAATCGTTGATACCCAGCACACTGTCATTTACTTGTGGAATGTGCAATTTTTTGTATCAGTCCCATAAAAAATCATTTCTGGTATGTGATAGCTCCTTCCGTCCATACATATAACCAAAAACGCATCAGAACGGAACATTGTTTGATCCGTCGGGCCAGACGTATCTAAGTGAACTGTGTTGAAGTGCGTGGGTGAAACACATGCGCGTGTAGAACGACAGTGTAACTGAGTAATATATAAACGATTTTCCAACAAACAAATACAAAATTATTACAGAACTCAGAACCGCGCAATTAGCCAACCTCAAATAACAAATGGCTTACTACAAAGACTCCTTCACTGCATTCCAAACCTTTCTTGGCATACAAGTAAGGAATTCAACTCAATCGAAAATTTGTAACGGATTAGAAATCCTTGCGGAAACCTTCCGTACATCGACGCATATTCACGACGAGGTCGATGACTTATAGTACAAGGGACATCACTTTGGTACCTCCCCCCCCCCCCCCGATTTTATTGAAACTTTGGTATGTGGCAGAGTATCTCAAACTAAGAAACATGTAATTTTTTTATCGGCAGAAAAACGGTTTTACGGTTTTTAAAGCACACCCTAAAATATGTTTGTTTTTTCACTTTTCAGCGATAACGTTTCATCGGTAGGAGCTATTTAAAAAATTCAAATTGCAACAACCTTTATTTTTTCACGTCCTCTACATTGGAGACAAGAACGATGCAGATAACAACAAATTTCACATTGTTCATTGCAAAAATCGATTTTTTTTATACGTATCTCCGAGACTTTTTAATCAATTGAAATGTAAATTTGGCGAAATGTATAATGGTCGTTCGATTGTTTAGGAAAGAGCATCGTATAGTTAGCTAGCGTTATGGAATTCCAGACTAAATTCACGTCAATATTCACATTTGTGTGCATGTTTGTAAATAACCCCCGTAAGAACAAAAAATTAAGGGGCGAATAACCTTTCGCTTTATCTTTTCTCCACCCTCTATGAGAACGGCGTAGGTATAATTGAAGGAAACCTGTTCTATTATGACGGAAACACAAAAATCTAGTAGTTGACGTGTTTTTGAATTTTTTCTAAATACCAACCCTATGGGGGTAAACTGCCCTTTACATGAACTTCCTTACCGCAGTCGCCTTTTCTCATTTAACGCGTCTTTACTGATTCAAAATGTTTCTGACAACTTCGAATCGACGTTCCTTCAAAGTGCGAACTCAATATGAGACCATAATTGTGAGAGGGTAATCCAACCCCTCTTAATTTTCCTTTTTATTAGCGATTTTTAAATTTGCCACTCTATTTTAATGAATATGGTATTGGATACCTGTGAATATTTTGCATTAGTTTATAATGTATTAATCTTTATTAATCTCTAATGGGTATTTTACATTAACCCTAGAACGACAAACCGGGGTAGATATCTAGCCCAGGTAAACTTTGAATTACGTTCCTACATTATTCAGTGACATTATTGACTGTAAACCTATACCATAAGTTAGTGCAAGGTTCTAACAATAGGCAGAGGTTGCGAGACACTTCAGTCTCATGTTTACTGTGACGGAATCAAGACGTGAAGCTCGTGTGGGGTTCATATCTACCCGGCTTTGTCGGTCCCGTTAGTGTTTTATATAGGTAAGTTATTTTTCTCTTTTTTGCTAAATTAAATGTAATTGACGTATTATAACTTTATTTTACAATAAAACATTAGATACATAATTTTCGGCGATGATTTTTATATCTTAAGTACTCATACACTGGGAGTAGCAAAAACACTGATATGTATTCCATTTTTTTGGCAGACGATGACGAAAAGATACAATTTAGGAAGCGTCGATTCTGTGGCGAGGATTTTGACGGAATGCGAGACTGAGAAAGACGCATCAATCGACTGCGCTTCCGATGAATCTGATCGTTTAAATATAATGAGCGGATCGGAGTCGGAAGAAGATGCCGATAATAATGAAGAATTCAAACCACCGGAAGAAGTAGAATCTGAACATTTAGATTTAGCGGAAGTATTTCCCGAAAAAAGACAAAGACGTGGAATATCAGTTACCGATAGTGCTGGCCGTTCAAGTGGCGGTCTAAGGCCAAGTGTCACCCGTGGTAAAGATGCGCATTGCTACAATCCGCTGAACTCTCTCGGGTAGGAGGATGCGTAACACGGTTCGATTTCTCTTTTCGAGGCAAGGCAATTAAGCCCTTTCCTTCAGGGACGGAAATCTCGCCTTTACTTTACTACAATTTGTTTGAAGTGGTTTTCGACTAGGACGGCACCGTCTTTACTGACTGGTCCGATGGTCAAACTTGACCTATACGAAAGGTCGTATGAGAAAGATTCGACTCACTTTTTCGCTGGTCGTGTGATGCTGGTGATCTGACGGAGCTTGGTGCGATACGACAGAAATTCTTGTAAACTCGGTGAGGAGTGAAAGCATTATGGTCGATGCGAGTTCGGTTATCAGACTTTATTTTTCACGAATACGTTATTTTTTGACTCTAAGATTTCTTTACCATATACAAGCTTACCCCGATGAGTTTACAACTTTTATACTTAAACAGACGACGAGCAAAAAACCTCCGCAGATTCTGTTGCGCAAAGTGGTTGCGTTGCTGGTCCCCGTTGAAATTGTAACTGACTGTTCAACGAAAAAGGTCGCCTTCTTATACTAAATTATTGCATCTGCTTATGAGTAGTTTAATTTTCTGATTGGTCAATTTTATTGATCTTTAGGAATATTCGGTGGCTTAGTCATATAATGGAAGGTCATCCAGGCTTCTTCGTGTCGGCTGCGAGGGACTCAAAGAAAAATATCGAACTGTATCGTCGAAGACAAAGAGATACGCGACGTTATCTAAAGCGTATCGCGTGGGTTGTCGGAGCTCGGAAAAAGTGTAGGTCAAACGATGTTGTGTTTGTTTTTCTTTTTCTTTTTCTTTTTCTGAGTTCGAAATAATGGTGTGATAAGGTGACGTCAACTAATTTGAGACAGATAGTGGTTTGCGTAATAAGCTTGGTGAGACTTTGAATTTATTCGGAGTTGGTATCTCAAATCGTAACAGCATAGATGGTATACGACACCACGCAAACGATTTCAGCAACGAAAAAATCCTCCGACATCGTACTTGCCGAACCCAGTTGGAGCAGTGAAACAAATCCGTACGGGAATGTAGTATATTTTTTATATGTGTCAAATTTCTTTTTTTGTTTACATTTTGCTTCGCAGAAACTGAAATATATTCTTGAAAAACAATTTTTCATGGATTTTTATTTGACTTTTCAATAGCTCAGATTCCCAATTTTTTTCAATTTTCAGAGTCCCAAATAAATAGACTTTTTGGCAAAATATGTGCCGTCTTTGAAATCGCGGTGGAAATCTGACAATCGGTTGTTCAGAAAAATAGTTACAATTTTTTGTTTGTTAAATGACGGTTTTCCCGTTTCTCAGCACTTTTAGCTATTCAAATCGAGTTTTCAGCAACTAAATCTTGATAAAATTTAACTTGCGCTTCACCATTATCTTCGGCATGAACAAACAAATAATTTAAGCACTTATGAGTCAGATTACTGCTTCCAGAACGATTTTACGAGCAAAAACACCGTGGGGTACATATTTACCCCGATTTGTACGTTAAAGGTGAAAAAATAGGTTTGTCGTTCTAGGGTTAAGAAGATTCGACATATTCTAGGGTCAAAAGAAACGCATTTAAAAATTTGTTTTCTGAAGCTACATGTCTTTTTTAATATGTGGTTCAAATGTCATGAAATTCTGAGCAGTGGAAGTATGTTGAATAATTTTTTTAAGTTAGCTTTTCAAATCATTAGAAATGTCTAACTTTTTTAGAAAATCGTGTTTCCTGAAAAGTTATACTGTTTTCATCTGTGCCTTTTCTCAAAATCTATTAAGTGTATAGGCATATTTTTTTGACGTAACAAGTACATTCAAACGAAGGATGTGTCTAGCCATTTTTCTTTTTTTGAAAAAAAAAGATTCACACCCGAGAAAAATATATTTGAACGTAAAAAACGTGGTCAAAAATATTAACAAAATTTCAAAACGAAGTCAATAAATTCTGAAACAAAATATCAAAAAAATTGCTTGACACATTTTTTATAACACTTTAATATATACACTACACAAATAGTCAAAATCGAACGTACCGTTCCTGACAAAAGGTAAATTGAAAATAGGCATTTTCTCGAACCAATGTTTTTTTACTTTCAATTGATCCCAACATTTTTCTATTTCGAATATCGTCTAAAAAATCCTGCACAGAATTATCAATAAAGTCTTTCTGAAGAAAACGAAAAATAAATCGAAAAATGTTGAATAATTTTGAAGAAATCTCAATTTGAAGCGAAGGAAATCAGACAGGGGGTTACGAATATGTCGAACCTCCTTAATCTCAACAGCGGCGTGGGAAGGTGGACGCAAAGGTCTGCCCCTTACTCCTTATTATTCTAATATTTATGAGAAACTGGTTTTCTATACGCGCACGTATAGATACTTTTTCCATTTATTTTCTTCAATGCGATAATTGTTTTCCTTTAAAAAAAATGTGCGCATATAGATGCATTCACGGTGCTTATATTGGATGTTTGCGTTATTCATGTAGGATCTTCACGGCTCCGACCGCTCAGCCATCCCGAGAAATGACGTGATACCTACGCGCCGACCGTATAGTTCATTCAATGCGCTTTTGCAATAGATATCGTGAGGCGGGAGATTATTTTTTCTATTTCGATGCTTCTTATAAAAGGCGGTAAATAGTCGCAGTGTACTAGTTCAGACGTACGAGTGCGTAAGCGAGTTTCAATTAATAATTCGAATTTTCGAATACACAGTGCAGAATATAAAAACTGCTATAGATGCCATACTTGTATGATAATTTACACTACTTATGGCTCATACGTCGTATAATAATGATGGTCTTCGAAAAAGTAGCTTCGTACATAGAGACTTTTTACACCGTGCCCATTTTACAATTCCTATATGATCGCAGACAGGTATTTCACACTGTGTTTTTGATTGGCCGAAACCGTAACCGACTAGATTTTCAAAATGTTTTTGCTTTTCTGTTATATAATTACTTTTGAACTATGAATATTTGAACATATTTGTATATCGTGGAGAGGCCAGTTGATTATGTGTGAGAGATGGCAATTTAATGATATTATTTCGTAAATATAAATTTATATCAGCCCCCATTAGTGTCACATTATCTGAAAAATGTCGTACACAATTCTTCCATATTCGGAATTCAAATACATCAATTTAATGTTCTAATACATCTGTTTAATTTTTCCAATTGCAATAATCATTGAGATTTTTTACCATAAGGGGTAGTTTCATGAACAACCCTAGGGTAGTGTCCCTTCCAAGAATCGATCAATAATACGTTGTCACTTCCGACATTGGAAACAAAAATTTTCTCCAACCATATTCTAAAATGATCTTTTAACATAAAACAAATTAGTATTCATAAGTATATCGTAAAGTCACGGGTTATTTATTTTGCTGATTGTTCTCAGTGAACTGCCGACTCAGCTACGGAAGGCCATAGTTGGGCAGAAAAACGCGGTACACACTTAAACGAATTGCACAAGATTTCATTGTCGATGGTAAAACGGACAGAATAACGTTGTCGCTTAGGTGCTCAGAAAACTACTGGCTGCCTGGCCTAGGAAAAGGGTGGTTCTTATAACTTGAAATTGTAGGACAGTCGTGTTAGTGGGGATTTGGGAGTCAAAACACCCTGGAAAAGGAAACGTCTTGGGAGATTCCGAGAATGGCGAGTGTTTCGGATTTGAAGCATGCCAGACCATAAAAATAAACGTTTTATGGCTGGACTGTGAAAAATATGAAAAAAGGCTCCGGGTTTTTAGTCCGAGAACAAAGGTTCGTTATATTTCGGCGCACAGATGTCCGGCGATAGCGAGGGTGTAGCTGCAGAAAGTTGCATAGGTAGAAAAGGAATGCAAGAGGTTCTTGGAAAAAGAAAGAAAAAAAGCGGCCGGGCATCACAATATGTTTGCAAAAGAATCGATAAACCGTTATCGATGATGCGTACCGGAAGTACGTCTGCCAGATTTTTATGCGGTTACCGTGACGTTTTCTGGCCTAAATAGCTCTTTCTTTACCCTTGGACCAAATTCCCCCTTTGCCTCCATCAAAGATATATGAAGCGGAAAAAGTAACTTCCCGCCGGCGTTTATTGTAGGCTGGATGCTATCGATATGCGTCATTGAAGAGATGGATTATACAATACATTTAACTTTTTTCGTTCCTTCAGTCGCTAAAGTTCCTGCTGAATGGATTTCAAATTGAAAAATGCTTTGGTCCGAATTGTATATATTTTCCGCCCCTTGCTTCTCGATGAGTAATTTAACATCATGTATAAATTTTACTCCATTTTTTTGCAAAATAGCTTCTTCCTCGGCAGTTTTTCTTGTTATAAATTTGTTTATTTGTCTTGAAACAATGCGATGCTGTTTTTTAAATCTCCACCCAGATAGACAGATTTACTTCATATTTGCATCATATGTACGTCTTGTATGACGCATAGGAAGGTACACGGCTATGAGTCCCTTAAGAGTGCTCCCGTTTAAATCATATTTGTATCATATAATGATTCCCAATATTACATCGAAATGAAGCAAAGTTGCTTTCACCTGAGTATTCATACGGTGAATTCATCAGCACTAGCAAAATGGACTCACGAAAATACAAAAATAAGTACATTCATATGGAGCTCATATGGGCGGCACGGCATGACGACATTGTAGTAGTCAACTGGAACTCATATTGCGGTCATGGCATGACTAAGTTATTGTGCTTACGGAACCAAAAAAAAATAGTCATTTCTTTTTATTTATTTGTTTTGATTTTTTAATGCTTTGAGACATTGCAGAAATCTCCGCCGATACAGGTCGGTTCCTCTCTAGTCCTTTCCC
>JAPYZT010003603.1:0-23550 GCA_030522965.1 Tryphoninae sp. A BG-2022a
TTTTTTTTTTTCACTTTTCTCTTCTCGTTTTTTTTCAACTCCATTCTCTTTTAATCTCTTTCACTTCCCATTTGCTCCGCATTGCGCTGGGGCATATGCGCGCGCGAGCATTTCCAGCATTCGCGGAAAATCGTTCCCGGCACCGGCGCTACATAGAGAACGAATAGTCGTATATCGCAACGCTAGTAGAGAAACCGTAGCTTCCTCCTCTCGCCTCGGATCGATCCTCTTGCGAAGCGTCCTCTCGGCCCAAAGAGCATTGCCGGGCAAAACGAGCGAAATATACGCTATAGATATGATATCGATATATACGCTCATGTGTATTATATGGATAATAGATAAGCGGATGGACGAAGAGAGATGGAATAGCAACAAGGAGTTAATGACGTTTCAACGGAGTCTTATACGATTTATCGTTCAAGCATAATCCCCTTCGACGGCTCTCATTTCATTCCGGAAATCGCGTTATCATTTGTCCGGAGGTTTCCTCATTAATATTCTCATAATTGACAAAAAAAAAATACCTTCAACAAAATCCTTGTTAACTTTATGAATAAAACCGAGAACGGCTTCGATGCCCGACGGGACGAAATAGCTCTGGATTATTGTTATTCGGACGAATGACTTTTATCATCCCCGTGGGATCGTCTCAAGGTCAGAATGGAATAAATTTTACCTCGCGAGAAGCGCCACGGAGATAGAAGAAATATGGTGGGTCCTGTGCAGCTTCACCGGGCGCACGATGGCTTACACGCCTCCGCACGAAGTTATCATGGAAATTTCTGTCACGCCGAGTTCGGGCTCGCAATTTCCGTCACTGAATTAATTCGTTCTGCTCGCGGGAAGAGAGAGAGAGAGAGGGGGGGGAGTAGCCCAGGGAGAGAGGGAATGAAAAAGGGCCGTACAGGGTACGACGAGAACGAGAGAGAATGTCGAAAGGTACGGATATGGTAACGTGTACGAGTGCATGTGTCTGTTCGAAGTTGGGGAACCCGAATGCGACATGGTTATGAAATTTCAGTACTATTTAGTAATTTACATGCCATCAATTTATTGTATCGCAATTACCGTAAATTTCACAGCCGAGAGCATTCCAATGCAATATTCGACGAACGGCGCGGCACATTTTCATCCGACGTGCGCCAGCGTACCGCGTCGTTCATATTTTTCCTATTTTCAATTAAGAAATGTAACAAAAAGAATGAACAAAAAAACGTAACAAAAACCATAGAAAGAAAGGGAACAAAAAATTGTTCAATTAATCAGACACAAATATCGAATATCCGCTGTTCGTTCCGTATTTTACTTTTCCATCACCGGTGATTGATGGAATTATTTTTCAGGACAGCAACGTGAGTCATCTCGCATGGGTGCCGACTGCGGAGGACGACGGAAAATACTTGGCGTGTCGAGCGGAGAATCCACATTTTCCGGAGCCCGCCATCGAGGACCGTTGGAACCTCACCGTACGCTGTGAGTAACGCGCGATATCGATTTAGCTCGGCGAAACGAGAAAACGAAAGAGCCAAACGTACCGCTACTTTTCGTGTTGTATTGCGGATATGCAGCGAGAGGGCTGGATGTGCAGTCAACTATCGACGGATACATATTAACAATATACAGATATACGCATATGTTGCCAAAAATTTTGTCTCCAATTGCATTTTTCGAGTCAATAAGACGCCACGTTGTCGTTCTCGATATCTCGCGTGCGAATGCTTCAGCCAACACACTCATCGTGTCGATGACAACCAATCCCTATATTGAGTCACAGAACTCCTCTCGTTCATCTACAGCAAACCATCCATCTATAAATATACACACACACAGACAGACACATATATATATATATATATATGTAATAGATATAACCGAACTGGTCGTAGCATAGCTCGTCGGTAATGGAGAATACATTCGATTATTCCAATGAATTCCTTTACCCCGTGGTCTTCGGCCGTAACGACAGACCGCCAGCAGGATCGGACTATCGGAATCTCTTCCTCTCTCCTATACACGTAGTCTATTCTACTCCCGAGGGAATTTCATTCGAACGTATATTATACGTATATACACACGTATATAGCTGAAGGATAATACGAAACTCCGAGCCCAGCATTGCCTGACTGAGTCACTGTAGCCCGAAGCTGCCTGTGTATACGGAATCCTGTTGGGCGGAGTCGCGAATATACGTGTTCGAACGTCGACGAGCGTACGCTTCCCAATCCAATTTCTTAAGCAACGTGCGGAGTGTTTTCCCCCTTCGATGTTCGAAGACGCGATAAGACCGAAACGTACGTATCGTATTAGATCGAAGATTATGTGCTCCGTGTCGCTGTCCGTATCAATCTTGCGGTGATATTATCAAATTGGGAGAAATTTCGAAAAGACAATTACAGTAAACGACGCGCGAACGAACTGGATCGTTCGTACTTTTGAATGGACGCGTTACCGACGGTAACTAGGAATTAATCGAACGATGAACAGTGGGAGACGGTATAATAATCGAAATTCGAATATATCGTCGATTCGATCGTCATTTAGAGAGTGAAGAAGGAGTGAGAAATATTCCTTCCAGCCAATGTTCACGCGCAAATTCCTTCCAAATGGGATTTCTGGAAAGCTCATCTTCGCCACAGTGGCTTCCCATTAAAAACTTTCGTTCATCGATTCAGTCCCTTTCTCTTGGAATTAATCGATGAACTTGAAACGAGAGAGAGAGAGAGAGAGAGAAACGAATACCGATCGAAGTACGTTGATACGGTTTCTCCCCTCGTGGAATATTCCCGCATTTGGTCGCAAGCTCGATATGCTCGTGCATTCTCAAGCGAGTTAACTTTATCTACCGTAACGTGGTGCCTGCAAGATACGACAGCCACGTAAAGAGAATGCTCCATGGCGTTCCAATATAACGATTGGGGTGCCGAGTCAGGTGTTGAACGTAACGCACTTCCTGCATACACCGACGTTATAACGTCATATCCCATTTTCACACATGGAATGTAATATGTACGCGTGCATTCAAAAATCTTATACGCCGTTGGCGCGTACGGAGTTGAGTTATATCGTATAAAGCAACCCGGCCATTAACTTAAACGCGCTCCGGGCTCGGTTATACGATAGGTCGCATCTTGTATAGATATAATAGACGAAGCCTGGTACTAGTCTTTGGACCAAGTAATGTACGGATCCGATCTGACTCCGTTCCGGTGTCGCATGTGTTTACCTATGCATTCTCCATCGAGTAACTGTTTCGAAGGCAGACGCGTATAGCAAGCATGGTCACACCCACACCCTAAATTGCCACACGCAGGTCCCTGTCGTGTGCAACGAGCGATACCCGAAGCACGCGCTATCATTATCCGTTTATTTATGACTCTTGTCTGATCGGTATGCGTGTATACTACTAGCGCGATTGTACGAGCCTCCCGTTATAGCCTGAACTCGAGGTATCGCGTACCTACGCGGTCACTACGATTAATACATACGTAGACGTATAGTCCCACTATATTACGTACTATTCCACCGAAGGATATATATACGCGCGACGGACTCCGAAACCTGTTTCGCGCAGATTTCGCATAACCCGTGAGACGACTCAATGAATAAATTAAGCAACTCGTCACTGCGACGTGTGACATAACACGAGTGCTATACGTTACTGGTCAAGATAGAACAGCTTTTTTTTTCATTCGTATACGGCGTTGGTATAATTTCGGAGAACAGTGTACGTGTAATTATAAATTTTTCAACAAATACGTAGCGGCATTATCGCGCATACGTAATCAAAGATTGCACGGGCAAATACGTTTTTTTTTTCGTATGCACAGTGGGCGTACGTAAAACGTAGAGAGAAAAGGAAATTTGAACTTTTGCCGCTAGTGGTAGTCTGTATTCCCGCTTGGCTTTGTAAAACAAGCTAGAGAAAATATTCATCAGCCATGGTAGCTCGAGCCAACGTACGCGTATCCCAACACTGTGCACTTGCGGACCTACGTGCGGAGCTATCTACCAATTGCACTCCCCGAATTCGGAGTTTCCTTTATGTTTAAATTCAGCAAACGTATGTACGTGTAAATATACAGGGAGGGTAAAAACTACGGGAGAGAGAGAGAGATTTTTTGCTCATCCGCGAGTATAAAAAACGTACCCTTGGAAAACTGTGATACAATGGAAATACTGTGCAAGTACTGGAAATAACAGTAGCTACAAAGTGAAAGAGAGAGAGGGAGAGGGAGAGAGTGAAAGAGTGGTAAATGTAACGCGGGACGAAACTTCAGTCACATGTCCAGGATGGACATGGACGCATGGATGGGGCACGTCCACGCTGTACAAAGTGGGCGGACGAAAAAGAATGAAGAGCGAGAACGGAGAGGTCGTTTCGAGACGCGAATGAGTCGGGATGAACGGCTCACAGTACTAGCCCGGCTACGAGGGAATTGTGCTCAGAGACCAAAAGGGATCCAACCGCATCGACCGTGTCACATGGTTAACGACCTGTTCGGTCGCGCGAGAATCATGCCTCCGCGCGGAATGCGCGACGTAGCGCGTGTTCATTTGCCGGAAAGCCATTGGCTGTGTCCCTTGGAGATTTGACCGAGGAACTATAATACGTGTGTCCGAGCGTGTGACTATCAGCACCGTTTCGTGTTCGCACGCAGAGAACTCTTGGAATTCGGATATTTCGAATGATCCTGAAACTTGAGTTCCGAGAATTCTCTGTTCTACTAACGATAAGATGTAAGCGGATTTTTATTTATACGATTACGTGTCGACGCGTCTAATATATGTTGAACGCACGTTCTAATCTTTCCACAGATCAGACACGAAATATTTTCTATCCTTAGATACGTTAGACACGCTATTACGAGGTCGCAGTAGTTCAAGTCAATATCAGTCAGACACTTCTGTTTTCCATTATTTTAATCCTATCCGTAACGGTGAATTCGTCACACATAAATAAAGTGTTCATACGAAGAACATTCTAGGAATTCGGACATTTCGAACGATCCTGAAACTTGAGTTCCGACAATTCTCTGTTCTACTAACGATAAGATGTAGGCGGATTTTTATTTATACGATTACGTATCGACGCGTCTAATATGTGTTGAACGCACGTTCTAAAATTTCCAGAAATCAGTCACGAAATAGTTTCTACCAGTAGGTACGTTAAACACGCTATTACGAGGTCTCAGTAGTTCAAGTCAATATTAGTCAGCCACTTCTGTTTTCCATTATTTTAATCCTATCCGTAACGGTGAATTCGTCAAACATAGATAAAGTGTTCGTACGAAGAAAACTCTTGGATTTAATTAGGCTTATTATACACGCTATTACGACGACACAGTAGTGCAAGTCAATATTAGTCAGACGCTTCTCTCTCCCATCGCTCATCGCCGACGGTGAATTTGTAAAATATACATAAATCTAGCTATTTTTCAATGAGATGGATCAGCATCGATATATTGTACGACACAACCAGAAGGGATGTTAGATTAAATTTAAAGATATCCCCCAGTTTGGCTTACGCCTTGCGTAATAGTTCGGAACGGGTTGAAGGGAATATGAGAATAAATACGACAGCGACTCGTGGATAACGGGGAACGGCTGGCATGGAAATCACTTCTGCCACCTCAGAAACCCAATGACTGTCGTAGACACTTTACATCTACCACTAGCTTCTGCATCCCTTGCTCGATCGACCAAGTGGTGGAAACGAGTACAGACCTTAGGGGCTTTGGCTTAGGCAATGCCGATATCGTCTGCTCTTGAAAAGGAATGCTAACCTTATCTACAATTCAACCACAATTAAACGATCGATTTGAAAATTATTAGTATTTATTTATAAATCAATCTTCTCTTCCTAGTCTTATAAGAATACAAGATGGAGTCACAATAAAATTGACGCGAAACGAAAATTAAACATTTAACAATTCCAAAATCGCTTCGAAATTCATATCGCAGCTCTAATTTCTCATTCAACAATTACTGTATAAATAAGTTTGCCCAATCGCGCTTAAACAACATTTTCGTTTAAACAGTTCGAGGGTAAAGCCTTGGGCCAAAGACGTTTTCCTAGAATAACTTCGAAGGTAGAACATAAAATAAAGGCTTACATAAAGTTCGTCTAGAATAATCTCGAAGGTACGTCATAAAATCCAGACTTATATAAAAACATTTTCTTAGCGCAACTTTAAGAGTAAGTTGTAACCTAAAGGTTTACTTAAATCGTTTACTTAAAATCACTTGAAAACAATCTGAAATAACGAGGAAACGTCACGTATACGACAGATATGACTATAACTCCAATTACCTTCCTGAAAATCTTGATGTTCTCGCGTACGTGAGATTACAGCACTCGGCGAAATGAAAACTTTTTTATTTTTCCCAATAATAATGAAAACTAGATTGCTACGACAAAACTTTCATGGCCAGTAACAACAAATGCAATTGGCCGTACAATCATCATATTCCACTGTCATTCAAAACGTAGTTTCGCAACGATCGAATTGTTCCCGACGAAAAAAAAAATCCCTCCCACTTGCGAGTATCGAAACACGAATAAATCTACGCTCATATGTCGTATGTCAATGGCGCGTGACAGGATGGCATAGTAGGTCATCCGTTTCATCGCGCTTCGACGTATCGCTCGGCGATTAATGAAAAAAAATGAGTATACCGGATAAAAGAAATAACGTCGCGAAACCCGTCGATCGAAAAGGGAATGGGTCGATGACCGGGAAAATCGCGAGAATGGGTGCCGGATGGGGTAAGATGCGAGGTGATAAAATTCGAATGAGCAACCAGTCTGCCAAAAGCGAAGAAATAAAAGCGACGCAAAATGCCTCTGGTGTGGTTCGATAAGATGCGGTCGTCGTGTAGCGAAAAAGCTTTCCGCTCGAGGAAATTATTTCACGACTCTCGCTCTTTCTCTCTCTCTCTCTCAACCAACCCTCTCTTGGCTCCGCGCGATTTCCACTTGCCACCTCGTATCTATACCGATAGGCCACCGCAGCACCAGTTCTCTTACTCCACGAACGAGGACGCGCCGCAAATCACGCGATTCTCGCGATAAATGTTCGGCGTCGCTCTTTCCAAGTTATTTATCGAGGCGTGTGTATGTGGGTAAGAGGTAAAAGTAGGCACTCTGCTCAGCCCCCGTGCGAACCGTGGATACACTCACCCTTCGCACACTTCCGTAACTCTCTTACCGAGAATGAGCAAGAGAGAAACAGCGAGAGAGAGAGAGAGAGAGAGAGAGAGAGAGGGAGAGAGAGAGAGGGAGAGAGAGAGAGAGAAAGAGAGAGAGAGAGAGAGATTGTATACTAGCGTGTATAAAAGATAGGTATACATTGATATTACCTTGCCTTATATATATTTACCTATACCGGGGTGCAATGGGATGTATGAACAAGGTTGGGTGTTTTATGGGATGGAGCATGGGATGCCGGAGGTAAAATCGAAAGAGAGAAAGAATAGAGGATAAAGAAAGAAGAGGGAAATTGAAAGCGCAAGGTGTGTTTTCAAAAAGATAACTCTTACCATCGACCGATAACGTCATACCATTTTAAAAAACGACGCTCTTCGATCTGCGTAATTCAATAAATAAATAACGTTATTTTCATCCTCTCGCTTTTATCTTATTTTCCACCAACTTCGTTGTAACTTTACCCTTCGCTTTCCTTATTTCTCTAATGGTCGTCGATGAACCAACTCACCCTTCCGGTTCGAATGGAGTGAAACTACGAGGGAGAATCAGAGGGATAGGGTTGGGAGTATTTCGAATTTTCACGATAGAATCACCGAATATCCTCAAGTGCTCCGAGTGATTGCACTTATCGATAGTAGTGTTCCGATATGTACGTGTGCTGTATCCAACGTACGAGAAAACGAGGTTCGTCGTTGTGTTGTGCTGTACCAAAGCCAGAAACTCGATGAGGTCGAGAAGGCTACGAGTACGATGACGACGTCCACGGCAAAGACGATTGTGCTATTGTATAATATATATATATAGCGAATTCGAGTTGTCAAGAGGCGGTGGTATAGCTCGTTTTGCCATTATAACGCGAGAATGGAGAGTTAATACACATGTATACGAATTATATATGTATATATGTCTGTGTATGTGTGACTGTGGGTAAAACGTGCGATACCAAACGAGAGAAAGCCCCCAAATGTCTCTCGCACTCTCAAGCATAAACGTGTTTAACGACGTCGTACAACTTTGATTGGCCAATACGAGACTTTGGGATGGCTCTAACTTCCGGTCGGATACCGACCAAACAACGGACCACCGGTTGACGCTGCCTCGAACACCATCCTTCAAGCAATCACAAGCTCTCTCACTCCCGTGTTTTATACATCGATGTATATAATACTACACATATAACCTTGTCCAAAGGCTACCACTACGCGATTGCATCGACGATACCACGAGGCGATAACTGTTCATAAAAACCCTTTAAACACTACTGCACTATGGTAGACATAGATATATATATACGAGTATATATATATATGAAACACGTTTTATTTCCAAAATTTACAATTAACTCGATATTCAAAATATACTTTTCAGTTATGACATTTATTTCCCATATATCTTGCTTATATAACGAGATTAGTCATCACGTGACGCTGGGTTTATGTTCAACGTCCTCGGAAACAAATCGTTCGGAGAATGCAAAAAGCAGAGAGAACGAAAATTTATCATAGCCATGCTCTTCCGGTTGTTTTTAAAACTCACCCCTTCACCCTTTTTCCTTAACACTCGCTCAGTTTCTTTCCATCTTTCTCATACCCGACGTGTCTCTACAACGCTGGCAAAATTTTCCAGGACTCTGTCTAATCATCGCATTGCTATGCTTCCTTCCAAATGTCAAGACCCGCTTCAAATTCTCTTGGTACATTTGTCGCCATACCGACCCTGGTAAAATATTTCAAGAGACGACAGCGATTTAACGACCCACCAGCTTCCGTGACAATTGACCTCCATCGCCTCTTCTTTAACCTGGTAGTCTCATCCTCTCTCACTATACATTCACGTACGTGCGTTGATCTCACGGAGCAAACACCGCCATATCCTCGTCTCTCTGCGAACGTAACACCAGTTTCCTCCACACGATTTTCCAAAACTCTTACTCCCTCGTTTATCACTCCCGCACAATTACACCGGATATTATGTTACAAAATTCTGTGCGCATGCCCGTGTGTATGCATAGTTGCGGGCGTCCGTGCGATTCAAGTCTCGCATCGGAGCGCAAGCGTGCGCGTGGCCGTGGCAGCTCACGTACACATTGCGAAAGGGTTCGAGCGTAGTAGGAGGTTGGACGAGCATAAGTGAAAAGTATGTATAGAGGTACCTACAGTGTGCAGGAGTCAGCTCACATCGCACATGCACGTCATGCACTGGCCACAAATGCATCCTGCACTCTGTACCCTCGTCGTCCAGCCTGCTCACTGCAGCTTGCATCATGATCCAACGCACCGTGCAACTTTCCTTTACCCTCACCTTTACCAACACCCCAAACTCCCTGTAACTGCATACTTTTCTGTACAAATGCCGTTATCGCTGGAGCATAAGCTGCCTCTGGCATTTTCAACTAGAAGCCAACCCGACATTTTCTCGACGTGCGTGTAGGTATATATATATGTCATTCTATTATTGCCACCACGTGCGGACTTTAATCCCTTCGTTTGTACGACTGTAACACTCTCGAGACCAGTGGCAGGACACGGATTGAATCGCAATGCTATTTATTTTTCAATGATTTCACGATAGGAAATAAATTATTTGCTTTTACAAAGAAAAATTAAGCCTGCAATTGGCGGGTGAGTAATAAACTATGGTCACGAGGTTAAGAGTGAAAAGTGATCGAATGTGTCTAGGAGATTGAAAACAGAGCCAAGTTACGTAAGAAATTAAATATAACAAAAATCTAGACACGAGTGATTTGTATCTTCGGTAGATCCTTACTATAATTGCATACTTTTTGTGCAAATACCGTTATCACTGATGTATAAGCTGCCTCCGGCTTTTTCAACTAGCAGTCAACCCGACATTTTCACGACGTGCGTGCAGGTATATATATATATATATATAGCGAATAATTTATATATATAATTTAATTGAATAATTATTATTAAATAAAAAAATATTATAATTAATATATTATAATATTATAATTAATAATTAAAAATAATTCAATAATTTTTATATATATATATGTATGTATGTATATGTATCATTCTATTATTACCACCACGTGCGGAGTTTAATCCTTTCGTCTGTACGACTGTAACACTCTAGAGACCGATGGCAGGACACGGATTGAATCGTAATGCTATTTATTTTTCAATGACTTCACGACAGGAAATAAATTATTCGCTTTTACAAAGCAAAATTAAGCTTGCAATTGAGAGATGAATAATGAAACAGTGTCACGAGGTTAAGGGTGATATGAGATCGAATGTGTCTAGGAAATTGAAACCAGAGCCAAGTTACGTAGGAATTTAAATATGACAAAAATCTAGACACGAGTGATTTGTATCTTCGGTAGATTCTTACTATAACTACATACTTTTTTGTACAAATACCGTTATCACTGATGTATACGCTGCCTCCGGCTTTTTCACCTAGAAGTCAGCTCGACATTTTCTCGACGTGCGTATGCATATTCCTGTCATTCTATTATTATCACCAGGTGCGCGTAGCGGAGCTTAATCCATTCATATCTACGACTATAACACTTCAAAGACCGACGGCAGGAAACGGATTGAATCGCATTGTCATTTATCTTAAATAATTTTACAATAATAAATAAATGTTCCTCTTTTACGACCTAAAATTAAGCTTGAAAATGACAGATGAATAATAAAACACAGTCACGTGGTTACGAACAAAAGGGCGCGTCTAGGAAAATGAAAATAGAGCCAAGTTACGTGAGAAATTAAATATCACAAAAATCTAGACGCGAGTGACTTGTGTCTTCGGGAGATAAAGAAGAGCGCGAAGTGGTCGTATATAGCGTCGAAAATACAACGGCAGCGCCGTTACCTAGCCACGACGAAACGACAGGATAGTTGTCATAAAGTAAACGTAACAAACTCGCGCTTATTTTTATTTTAGCTTCCGGTGTTGCTTCATTCCGTGTGTCTCCGTTCGTTGTCTCTATGCACGTATGAACGTAGAAAAGAAAGGTGAATGGCACCTGTAAAAAATATTCCAACCGTTGCGCCCTCGAGCAAGCTACCTCGCGTTACCTCCACCTAGAAATTTAAAACGGCGGAGGATTATTAAATATTAAAAGCACAAGGGGCTGATCCTCGACGGTGAAAATTCCCTGCGTCGCACAGCGAAACGAACACCTCCGCATCGTCCCGTTATACACGTTATACGTATAATCATTTTGGGAATAAGTTCCCCGCAGGCACGAGTTCTTCTCAAAGAGCCAGTATAAAATGTACGTACCGTTGGGATATTCGGGAGAACGTTACGAAATGGCTATTCCCGAGATACGACACATTTTTCATATCGTTTTCACGGACCATGGCAATTTTTATTATTACATTACGATCTTCGTTTTATTTACGTCATCGAAAGATACTCGAACGTGCGTAATATGGAATATTTACGTGGGTAATATCGATACTATGCTCGTGTATCGGTGAAAGCAGAATTGTGGAGTGGGTTTAGGACTTACGAATGGAATATGATTCGCGAGGAATATCGGAAAGCACGATTAGGGCAAAGCCGACAGGTAAAGATCCACAAAGCGTTCAATCGGCCGGCCCTAATAACGCGCATATATGATTCTCACAAAGGATGAAAGGGCGACTTTGGATCTACCAATGGAAACATCTGCTGCATTGATGAGAATTGAAAGTAAAAATATCCACTCGCAAATATCGAGAAGTAAATTTTCAAATTTAACGGGAGAATTTACAAAATTGTGATTGTAATTAATTCTAATGTGAATTATGGATGAAACAGTACGAGCTAATTAAGAGTCGAGAAAAGTTAATTACGAATAAATAAATAATTATGTTCAGAGGTGTTTAGGTTTTTCCCCGGAAAATCGAAACAAATCGAAAATGAAACCTTGATTTTCTTATTGCGGGGGAAATTTTTGATCGATTTTTGTCCTTGGAGGAAGAGAAATTATTTTAATTGATCGGAATTCATTATATTACCGGGTCGAGGGATTTTACGAAAATTCTGAAAATCGACGATTCAAGAGGATGCGTCTCGTTCTTGTTTCTCTTAAAATTGGTTAAAAAAAATGATTGCATATTCATCTAGTTATCTCTATCTTATTGTCGGTCTCCATTGCCAGAATTTGAAAATCTCGATATTTCGATCCGAAAACGTCTCAGAAAAGTCAAAAACACTTTTTTTCTCATAAAGAACTCTCAAAGTCTCAAATTTTCGTGAAAACTATTCCGTTCAACATAACAATCATATTCATTTTTCCTATCCTTGCCAATTAATAATGCAAAAAAACGCACAAAAACTATTGCGAAAATGACATTTTTTTCCCATCGACCAATTGCTCTCCATGCGACAAAAATAGCTGCAGCTGCAGGTAAAAGCCCCAACCGGAATCCCAAGGATGGCACACGACCTGAAAATGTCCCACGGGAAGTGACAACTCGAGTGTAGAGACAGCGCGGCCGACAAGTACACTCTACGTTGTACCGCCGTTGGTTAATTAATCAGTACTAATTTCTAGGGTACGAGAGAACCCGGATGTGGACGTCTCTCACCGGTAGATTGGCTTCTCTCGCTATTGATCACATTAGCTTTTACGTGCAACCACACGGCTGCTCGATACGTTTTCCTACCTCGATGCGAAAAGCACGCTGTGAATCAGAGAACCCAACTGTGGACTACGCTGTCGATAACTTTCGTTGATGAGTCACTAATTACGAAAGGGATGCAAACGCCTGCAGCCACTAAACCCCCTGGAATATCTCCCTGTTACATTTACCCTCGAGCCTATGGACCACAAGGACGAAAATGAGATCGTGCGAAACTAAGCTCTTCTGTTTACAGCACGCTAAATGTATATAGATAACGAGACGAGCTTGTATATATCCATGGGCCATGCCGTATACTGCATTCAGGTCTATAAATAGTTGCGTGCAACCCGTTTGCTCGATCAGCACGTACAACCCTCGATAATTTTAACCTCGCCTCATCATGGTCGATGTATTTAAATTGACAAAGAACGTATCACAATCGCGTAATTTATATGGAAATCTGACGTTTGCTTTGAACGAATACGAATAAAATTTTCGTAAATGAGACGAACAATACTAAAATCGATCACAGGAACGAACAAACAATTTTGAAAAGAATATTAATATTGTTTTTTTTGTTTTTCGAATGATTACGCATGCGCGTACTTCTTTTCGCGCAGATGGGATTGACGCGAGGGTATTGGATTAAACGGGAAAATGTGTTGGAACGATAACCCAAGAATCGAAGGTGGCGTCATCGATGGCGGCTCTGGGAAAATCGACATACTTCTCTTCCTTCCACTGCCACGTGTTGTCGAGCGTGCCGCGCGAACGAATCCAATTTGCATTTATAATGGGAGAATTAGCGATTGCCCGGTTCGAGCACGCGAGAATTCCAACAGTGAACACCCCGCGGCCCTGGGACCTCGATCGCGTCGAGGGAGAGAGAGAGAGAGAGATGGCGAGGGTTTCGTCAACGTTTGCCATCGATCAGTTTACTATTCATCTATGAACTACAATCCAAGCGAGCTACGTATGTGAGACATTAAGCTCGCGTATACAGTGAAAAAGCGAGAGGGACAGAGAACGAGGGTGAAAAGGGACTAGCGGGGAAGAGAACAACCTTCATCAATTCCAATTACTCGATGTATTTATCCTAGAGTGTCCATACTCGGGATTGAATTTTCATTGAACGCAGAATAATTATTGTACGTATAATGATACACGAGCTTTTGCTACATTTTCATTTCAAAAACAAACGACGCTTTTTTTTAAATGCATTTTCTCAAATTTTTGAAAAGGCGTTTGAAAAACCGCAAGGACGAAGGAGCACTTCGAATACTTGGCTGTATGTACAAAATGTAATATATATTTTTGCATATCTCGTATGAAAGCAAGAACGTGGGAAATGGCGGTGGATAAGTTCTCGTCGACGCAACCCAACGACGTCTTATGGTGCTTCGGGGTTTTTTTTTCATATCCCGGTAGCAAGCGTTGAATGGCAGGGGTTGGGGGAGGGCGGGGATTGCAAAAGCACGTTGTGTAGATATTAACCCCGAGCGTTGTGCAACCCGTGTCTATATATGGATGGAGGGCACGGTGAGCTCGGGCCAAAGTAAACTCGTGCCCGAGAGGAAGCGAGGAAACGAGAGCTCTGCTGTTCGCTCGCTCGGCGTTGCGGTCGTATATGTCTCGTCGAGCGAAAAGCTCGCGCACGATATACCGCAAACTAGAACTGACGTGGCGCAAACGCACGGGACAAAAAAAGAGCTTAGGAGACCGCGGCTTACGCGCCAGATAACACCGCGCGAATAAAATTATGAACGCGAAAAGAGAATCAGCGCCAACGACATTGATCCGTGGAAACATAGAAAAACGTGACAAAAATTAAAACGTACCAGAAATGAAATAATAAACGACACGTCGTTCGTAATATCGTTTTATACAAACATCGAGGCAAATTTCTGAAATAAAGTCATTACAAATCATTCCTAAACTTTCATTCCACTCGGTAATATGAGATTTTTCATTAATTGTAAAAACTAAAAAGCTCGCCTAAAAAACATTTCCAAATTTCATTTCCATTTACCGTATCTACGTTCTTATATACGAATACGTTGGATACTGCAAATCCGAAAAATCCATAGGGAAATTTTGATGTTCATGTCAAATGGTGGAATGCAAAAATTGTACGTAGTCGTAAAATCGAAGCACGACGGAAAAGGGAAGGAAACTTGCCGGAAAGTCGGTCGAAAAAAAGAAGTAAAAGTGACAAAGTGTGAGGGAAGGGGGGAGGTAGAAACTGGTAGTTCCCATGCTGCACTCCTTACATCTCCGTAGATGCATACGCTTCGACAGCATTTGAGAAAATGAAGCTTGCACACTACGGGATATTCTTCTTGCTCCGTGTCCTGGGCTTTTGTAACCGGGGTCACTAGAAGTTCTCCATGAGAAACGGGGATCCTCTACATATACATATATATCACGTGGATCATGAAAAGTGTACATGAGGGAGTAGACTTTCTTACGTTAGAGCTCGTAATTTTCCAGACGAATGATCTCCAACCATCGATCTCAACTGCAACTGATCCCCTGCGAGAAAGTTGCAAGCGTATATGAGGCGTAAAAAATAATTTAATGACATTGGCCTCAAAACGGTTGAGAGAGGAGAAGGGGAGAAAGTAATGTCAAAAATCTAATCATTACTGAACCCAATTCGAATCTGCCCTCAAAGTATAGATATTTTGTGAGTAATTAATCACGATTTATCATTATAAATCAAAGATAAAATGGACACTGCTAAGACGTATAAAAGTCATCGACAAGGGGAGTAAAGTATCCCTTTCATCCCTCAAAGCTCTAATACACCTCCACCTTTCGTTCATAAATTCCATCAAGTCTCAAGGTCACGAACTCAGCAAGTCATAATAACAAAAAAGTTGTAATTAATTCCATTTCCTGTAGCGGTTTATCTCAAACAACTCCTAAGTACGAATGAACTCACAAGTCGCAAGGAAGTCTAATCATCTAGGTCGCTAGTGGGCGATACGTTTACTCGTCCGATTAACGATAAATATATTCAGACATTAGCTAGCAAGTCGAAGTAGAAACGAGATTAAACACGGATGATACTGGATGCACAAGGTCATTTCGAGACTCGTCGTCTTTGCGATAAATGTCATTAAACTATGAACAATGCGATAGAAGGATTCATCCCTTGGATCGTCAGCGAGCAATGGTAACAGACAAGAATTGGCTGCGCATGTTGCGCGTTACACGACAACACCGTAAACCTTCTTACCGACGTTATCCCCAAGAGAAATAGGAGGAATGATGTATTTCACTGGTTTACGAGAAGCTATTTAGATTTTATGTTCGCCACACTGGGCAACACTCCGCGTGTCTCGTTTTCACGGTTTTCAAGGTGTTGTACGTGATTCTCTATTAGCCACCTCCACTTTCACGATACTTGATCCGTGCCAACCACATGATACGTTTACGTGCACCAACGGCAACAACGAGCGTCTCTCGAGACGAGATCCACGCCCACGTATCTCGTTCGAGACGGAGGCCATCATGGTCCCTCAACACGCTACGGGCTTTGACGAATTAAACTTTTCTCATTTTGCCTCAATGGCTCGAACAAATGTTTTTTACTCCCCGAGTGCCTTTTTTATACTTTTTAAAAGCTTCTTGCTGCCGATAACGTGCACTTTCCATCCCATGCGCACTACCTTGGGTCTTCTCGACGTTTCACAAAGAACCGAGGACGATATAAGACACTGCCCTGGAGCTAAGGTCATTGGGTTAAGAGAGTTCGCCTGAAACTTTTTCAAACTGTATACATCGGTTAGAAGACAGATATATCTATATAGGACAAGTATTAAGGGGAAAAGGTGCGTGTGCGCTATTTTTCGTATAAAAGTTTGAACGGTGCGAGATCGATCCATCTTCCAAAATTGGGTTCAATAACACACGAACGATGTGAGCCGGAAGATTTTAGAGCCAATCCGGGTTGTAAAGCTGGATACGACGATACTTATTGCCACTGACAAAAACATGAAAATCCTTCGCTGCAATTCAATATGTTGAAAGTGTTGATGTACTTTCCTTATACAAAGCTATACGCTTAAGCGTTAATATCGAAATCACGGGAAATGGATGTAGCTGTCTCAACAATTCCATGTTTTCGAGAAAACATGGAATTGTTGAAGAGTTCAAGAGAAGTTGTAAAATTACTTTGGTCAGAAATTCGTAAAAAAGTTCTATAATTGTCCTTCGCCTCAATTGATCGATTGAAGGAAAAGTAAGAAGGGAGTTCCACCATTGTGTCGCATGGAAAAAACCCTTCGTACCTAAGACACGCACAGAGTGGAAGGTAACTAAAGAAGTTGCTAATCTCTTTCGTTCCCTTAGAGCTAACCGCTAGAGCTTGAAGTCACCTTCCTGCGCTCGTACTCTGTACATCGAAATAGCTCGTACTAGGGAAACCGCTACCCAGTCTACCGATGGCAAAACTCCCAGGAAACAACTCGCCACTAAGGCCGCTCGCAAGAGTGCGTCCGCAACTGGAGGCGTCAAGAAGTCGCATCGCTACAGGTCTGGAACTATTGCTCTTCGTGAAATTCGTTGGTGTCAGAAAAGCACTGAGTAGTTGATCCGCAAGCTGCCCTACCAGCGAGTCGTTCGTAACATCGCCCGAGACTTCAAGACCGAGTTGCGTTACCAGAGTTCCGCTGTAATGGCGTTTCAGGAAGCTAGCGAAGCGTATCTCCTCGATCTTTCCGAAGACACGAATTTGTACGGTGTTCACGCCAAGCGAATCACCATCATCCCCAAAGATATTCAAGTATCTCGTAGAATTCAACGAGAACGTGCCTAAATCCTGAGACATTTGCAAAGGACGATCACAAAATCCCAACAAATCTCGTTAGACAAATATTCCGACCAACAACTTTCCACCCCATGTTTTTTCCCCCAACCAATTAAAAATGTGCAACGTAGCTTGAATCTCCGAATCGACAAGTTTCCATCAACATGTTGAACAATGTGTCAGCTAGACGCGACTAACTCATTGCCATTAATGAAGTCAAATATTCGTCTTTTTCTCGTGCCTACAGTTATTAAAATTTCTATGCTATCTTTCTCTACCCGACGCAACAGCGACGGTTATAAATTTAAAAGCAGAAATACGTTTGTCTCGAGGCTTCATATATACAAGCTACGAAGCGTGTAACGGAATGTATTTCAGAGAAATCTCGTTGATGGGAATCACCCTCTCTCACCCTTGTGCACCTTCTCCGCCTCTCACCCTTGTGCTGTCATCCAACGGACTCCCAACTACGGGCCATAGCAGTGGGGTCCACAGCTAATTGCATTAATTATCTCGCAGCGAGGGAACGCGTCAGATCTATTAATACAGCCCTCCCCATCTCTTACCCTCTGTAGCTACACAGACACACACACACACACACACACACCTAGGGAAGGTATATACGTGTACATAGACGCTAAAAGAGGAGTTTCACAATCATCGACATGGAGAAAACCTGCCTTGTGTCGGTGTCGCTACGGTAATACATAGCCTGACATCATTACCAGGACACATCGTCATGAGCTTGCTACGCGCCTGACCACATACCCGCAACACACCCAGCGCATACATGTGTACATAGCCATCGGCCTTCGCGTGTACCACAACCGTACTCTATCCCTCTCTTTCACACATACACACACACACACACATACACACGAGCGCGTGCGCGCTTTCTCTCCGCATCACGACTGCTCGGTCTGTCCCTTGTATGAATATTTACGAACGGTTTAGTCGGACGACACAAGTTTTGATCCCCGACCGCAGCATCCCCCTACTCTCGACCTCCACCGCCATCAACGACGTTGACAACGTTGGTTCATCGGTATTGGTCGCGTTGTAACGTTTCGAGCAACTCGATATGACAGTGACCGTGTATTAAATATACACAATATACGATCTACGTATATCCCTGTATACATTTCAGTAGTATCGGTCCAATTATGTCAGACGCATCGGAGCTTATATCGTCATCAACGATAACCTTCGTACAATTTTCAATATAATCCGATCATGTCCGATCGAACATTTTTAACGATTCGTTGATCAATTATCGCAGAGTCGAAGTTCCGAGTCGAGCTTTTTTTTTGTTTAATCGATACGTTAAGAGTATAAAGATTCTTGTTTCCAAATAAACTTTCAAACATTAATCGCTCTGACATCAATCCGTTGACTGTGACTATTGAAATAAAACTTGCAGAGTATATGCGAGACCTACGTTTCGGTCGATCACCGTGAATATTGACGAATTTCTCGTCACAGATTCCATATAGGTATTGGGTAGATACACGATACATATGTAAATATTAATTAAGCAATAGCTATAGGATAGAATCTCGATTAGAAGCCCCATTAGAGTAGCCTCACACCAGGGGAGATATAACAGGCTGTCGCATAATACTGCGGTCAGTTGGTTGGTAGAAAATATAGGATGGTCGCGCTTTACCATTCTCCCGCTGAGCGAACAAATCCTTCCTCACACTTACACCCTCGTACACCCATATATACATATACGCTGGGAAATACGTGCTCGAAAATTAACAGGAATAATGACACACTACCTTCTCGGCTACTCTCGCAGATTTCCCTCTCCCTTCACCACAGGAGGGAACACCCTTTCGCCCATACACCTATCCACCCACCCACACACATACACGTATACATATACACAGGATGATAATAGATTTTACACCGGTGCCCCGTAAATCCGGGGCATCTGCGGTCGTGGAATATCGACGGCGCGTGGTAGTACCAGGTTGGTGCTTACGTTTTGCAGCCACATCCTGGTGCTGCCCTTGTGTATAGAAGGAATACAGGCTAGACGAGAGAGCCTCACACCTATAAGCTCTTCCCTCCTCCTCCTCCTTCTGCATAACCCCATAGCCATATTCAACCTTCTCGTTCGATCCCCGTTCACGTTTACTCGTATATATTCACATACATGAACACTAATACATTTACACACGCATATGTGAAAGATAATGAAACGACCGTGTGCTGATCGACCACGCCCAAGCGGTTACACAGCCTTCTGGACCAAGCTTTCTTTATGGGATTGACCCTTTCTCTTCATCTCTAGGGATTCTCCTGTTGCTTACGACTATTTTTTATATCTTCGCGTTTTCTTTTTTATCGTTGTTCTCTTCACGAAAACATTCGAAGCGATCCTTCCCACCGAAGTATACGTTTCAAGACGTTTCAAGATTCATGGGCCACCCTCCCTCGATCATGATCAGATATTTTACCAACCACGAAGTGTTTTCCAATAGTTTCATTTGTTGAAGTAGCGTGAAAAAAAATCTATAAATTCTTTTCTTTTTTTTTTACAGATTTGTATACATATGTTTTATTACGTTTTGATGTTCGTCGTTTTGAAATATATTTCTATAGTAACAAAAAAAAAAAGAATTATTCTCTTTTTTTTACCACAAATAAGAACAATGCGTACGTAATTTGCAAATTTATTAGGTAAGCACGAAACTTATTGTGTATTTACTGAGGAAACTGAGATCGCCAGGTCCAACTCGGTGTCAGTATTTGAGAGAATGGCGTATATACGTTTATTTAAATATATATGCTTGGAATATCTAACATACATATATCAGTGTAGAATTTAGTACTGGTGGAGAACAGCGAGCGAATTCAATTCGTGCGTGCACTGGCTTCATTTGCTTACGAATGGGAAGAGAACTGCGCCGCTTGTGCAAACTCGGCTTGTGGTATAGCCACAAAACTAGAGCAAATCTCCACATTCGTTCGGCATACCGAGCCACCGTACGAATTGTTCACTGAACCTTACAGAGTTTCTGTATATACATATATAGATAGATGTATATATATATATATTTATACACATGAAAAATATACATATATATATATATATATATATATCGTACAACAACGTACCCTCGATACTTGTCCACGTTGAAAGTACGGACACCCCAGTAACCATCCCACCCCCCCCCCTCCCCCCACCCACTTCGCACACAATCCCAATTGGTCGAACACGTATTATAATCCACGTGCATTCTATCAGTGCTATCCGGTTTGCGCGAAGACTTACATGTGTAAAATTTCGTTCACATGCAAGCGTCGATATATATATGTGTGATCCGCAGTGTGCCTATAAATCGGTGCTGATGCTGAAAGAGCTCTTGCATTCTTCACTACCTGTACCGAGCGAGCTATTGTCTATACCCACCGCGGCCTTTCCGCTTTTGTCGAAGTGGACAAACGCTCACTCACTCTCTCTCTCTCTCTCTCGCTCCCTCTCTCTCTTTCTCTCTATACTTCATCAATTTTACAGGTGCATCATGAATTTCAATGGAAAATAGAAATAAAGGTCCTATTTATTTACATATTTCAAAAAATAAAAATCCTAGTGAGTCGTATTCGTGGTAGAATGAAAATCCAACTCGCTCGCATGATTTTAATTGACGGCATTGCGCATTGGATTTGAACAAAAAGTTTTGTTCTTGTCCCCTTGAGTCATTTTTATTTCGTGGCAAGCTTATAATAAAAATAATACACGTTCGAGAGATAACAAAACCGCGATACGTATACCTGCATCGTCGAACTACGGATTTAGCGCACAGTAATATTTCCGGGTCTTTATGTTTTTCCATTTCTGTCTTCTTCTTTCTTTCTCTCTTTCTCTTTCTCTCTCTCTCTCCCTCTCCCTCTCTCTCTCTCTCTCTCTCTCTCTCTCCCTCTCTCTCTCATTCCAGGTCCACGATTCTTTCCTCTCGATCGAGAAAGATACGATAACGTCGTGCCAAAATTTTCATTCCGGCCACCCCGAAAAATCTGGATCTCTTCCCACAGGCAGTTCCATTATCTATCTGTATATACGTATATATATCTATATATCTATATATTTATATTATATATATATATATACATATAGTTTACCGTGAACGCGAGAGCTCGCGCAGCCTAGGCTTCTCTATGGGCGGAACAAAATCAGGGTTGGCAATCGGGGAAGCTTCGTACTCTATGTCTCGACCTGTAAATTATCCGGGGCATCATCGATATCAACGAGGCCATCGCGAACAATGAGACCGATGGACTCTGGCTTACGCTCTCCGCGTCTATATTGGCTCTTGGTCCAACGCCGCTGTGCTCTTCTCCAGCCCTGAAATAAGCTATCTCGATATCGCCCTCGATCTCTACATTTCGTCGGACTAACGCGGCCCGAAGGCCGGCTATTCTCTCTATCGTTGAATCCGCCATATGTGGTTATACCGAATACATATACATTTATATATGTATATATATATATATACATATATATAGAACGCATGGGCGCGGCGGGACAAACTCCGCAGAATTCATATCGCGGAGTGGACCGCGCCATTTCATCTCTGTGGCTATCGATGGATTGATCGAACTGCCCCTCTCTCACTCTCTACCTCTCTCTCCGATTCCTTCTTTCTCTCTCTGCCCCCCCCCTCTCTCTCTCTCTCCCTCTCTCTCTCTCTCTCTCTCTTTACCCGTTCACACATTGCCGTACAGTCTACTGGTGTATAACACTGATGAAGAATCGGAATGAAGCTTTTCCGACTGAACAACCTTACCACGGGCGTATGATATTGGAGTAATATATATTACGAATTTACTCTTTTATCGGTAGAACAGCTCGCGCGGTCCTTGATAAGCCTCCTCCCACCGGGTCAATCGATTTCCGGTTTTATAAAAGTGTGCATCAGCTGAATCGTAGGTACATAGATACGTGTATGTATATATTATAAAATAGTATTTACAACGTACAACTAGTATAATAATAATTCATCCGTAGCGATGTAACAGAACATTGCAATTGCCCAAAAACTTCATCCGTAGAAAGTGCACAATAGGACGACGATCGTTTCTCGGATAGATCGAATCGCCTCGATGAGGAGTTGTGGTGTCCCCGAAACGTCTGGTTTCGCACTTTGGCGATTAACCTATACTTCATACCGTACTAAATCATCGATTTTCACCCTCGTCGCCTACTATGTTCTCGTATCAAAGATTTCCTAGTTTACGTTCACCCTTACCCTTACATCTGCCAACGTCGCTTCTCTCTCTCGTTAATTCTCCACCATTATCACTCGTCATTAGATCCATTGTCCCTCGAACTTTTGCGTAGAATGGTTAGATCGATATTGCGAGTATTGTAAGTGGACAAATAGAGGCGATCTTTAACATCCCTTAAGGTTAAGTTTGAACTTATATGCTCGGATAGGAATTTCTATTTTTTTTTTGTCATTTTTCTACACGAAAAAGTAGACAATGTCGCAAGAGAGCCATAAAAAAAGAACATGAACGCGGTAGTCGCTGGCTCGAGGACAAGTAGAACGTGAGGGTCCTCCCAGCGGGACTTGACACCGCCACTACCAGCGCGATAGATACTAGGTATATGTATAGTCTACGGAAGGATCTAGTCTACGTTCTGTACCGGACTGCTGGGACATTGCCGAAAAGTCGGGAGACACTAAAGCGCGCGCGGCAGGGGAGCGTGAAATAAAAGAGCCATTCGCGAAAGAGTCAAGATCGGATAATTCGCGCGGTTCCCACAGGGCTGATCTATATATATGTACAAGGGATTTAAGTGATCTGAAAATGGGATGGCATGCACCTGGAGTACCACCATCGATCCTACCATTTTTACACGTGTAGGTGGATACTTGAATTTTAATTCTTAACCTGTTATTATTTGATTATTAACTCTTGAAAAG
>JAPYZT010003604.1:0-12075 GCA_030522965.1 Tryphoninae sp. A BG-2022a
TTAGATCGCTTTTTCTTGGATTCTTGTGACTAGTGCGCTCTACTACTTTATTATGTGAACACCCTTAAGGTATACTAGTAACCTGCGAAGGCTCATCTCAAAATCAATTTACCAAACCGTAAGGTCCCCTTGTAAACCAAACTGATCCCACTAAATACAAAGGATGACCTTGAACCCATGAATAGTAAGTTTGGCCGTCGACGTGGAAACGTGGCCGGGATGTTCCTATAATTTGTGACGCTTGAAATTATCGTAGTAAACCCATTTTTCGTCTCCAGTCACAATGCGATGCACAAATCCCTTTTGCTTTTCAAGAAACTGTTCACAGGCAAAAAAACGCCGTTCGACATCTGTTGGTTTCAACTCGTATGGCACGCAGTATCTTTGCTTCTGGATCATTTCTAGGTGTTGCCAACTCTTCTTGAGTTTGACATGAGTCTTCATTAAGCAATACCCCTAATTCTTCATCTTCAGCAACATTCGCTATTCCACTGCTATGTTAGTGTTCGACATAAAAATTATCGTTCTTGAAGCGTTGTAACCACTCACGAATTTTTCTTTCATTCATAGCGGCCTGACCATAAGTACCTGAGAGTATTCGGTGACGCTTAGCCGCAAATTTCTTCGTATTAAAGAAATAAATTGCCAGTTCCCGCAAATGATAAGAATTTTGTTCATAAACTAATATTTTTAATCGCGAATAAAATTTATGATATGAATACGAACCGACTACTGGTGCTATAAGATTATATTTACAAGATACCCAAAGGTCCTGCATGCCGTCTATAATGTATTTATTTCGCCGACTACTTAGTGCTGACGCCATCTATAGGAATACGGTCGAAGCACAGATGTATACCTAATATTCATTCTACCAATAAAAAAAAAATACGTACCGGAGAACATGAACGTGTTTGTGCAAATATTTCAATGCTGGCTGAACGTCGTGAGAAACATAGGCTTGCAACAAAGTAACAAATCTGTTTAACAACGGTGTCAAGTCTTTTCCTGGTGAATAATTCTGTAAGTGGAGAGATAATTTTGTAAATTGACAATAACAATGGATCACACATTTGCCTGGATGCCATATTCTATACAACCAAAAAATTTGTACCTGAAAGCATTGGAAGTAATTGGCTAATGTGTCTTCGAGAGCCACTCTATGCTCCTCGTTGAACAAATAAGGCTGTAAAAGTTCCAACAGTCCCATCACCTGAATAAAGAGATTCAAGTGATGACCGGATCGAAAATCGGAAAAATCCAAGTACGAGCGTCCTGTCAGGGATGAGGCGAGCATGGGAAGCTGTCGCAATACCAGTATCGGATGTACAGCGGCCATTTTACGAGCGCAAAGCTCGAAATCTTGAGATTTGCTTATCCACGATTTTTGGCGCGGTGTCCCTGCCAAAGCCGTTAGGAGTGAATGACTCATACAGTCGAGAGTTGATCCTGTCCAGTTGGTGATCTTCGCATCCCCGACAAATTTTTTCATTTCCGATTGATCGAGATAACAAATCACTTTCGGTATCTTCATATA
The DNA here is from genome assembly GCA_030522965.1 of Tryphoninae sp. A BG-2022a. Taxonomy (NCBI): domain Eukaryota; kingdom Metazoa; phylum Arthropoda; class Insecta; order Hymenoptera; family Ichneumonidae; species Tryphoninae sp. A BG-2022a. The sequence goes on from JAPYZT010003604.1 coordinate 1,538, forward strand.
GAGATGCAGCAGAAACTGATGAGACATATCAGATTGTGGACTGTAAATAGAAACACGCGCATGCTTGTTCATACACATTGTACACGATATGCAAATTATAACAATATTCATCCATACCTCCATCGTAAAACATATGATAATACTTTTTTTTTATCCGGCATCGCATGTATATTTATCGATGGACGTAAGTCGAGAAAATGAAGCCATACGAAAAAGTTTTTTAAGAAAGTTTCGTTAAATTTCCCTCTACCACGTTGTAAGCGGATGATGATGAATACGTATAATAAAAAAAATAAAGAAATATTTTTAGCCGTATGACAACAGAGTTATGGTAGTTTGAATTTTTTTTAATGGCGCAAGGGTACGAGCACGTCCTTTGGCGAGGATCAAACTTAAAAATTCGCGCTCGTATCCAAAAAATGTGCCAGTCAAAACTCTGTAACTGATTTAACATTACTTAATCGGTAATGGACTAAGGCTTAAACAGAAGTCCTTAAATGCGGCAACAGACATAAATTGCGACCGTACGATCTCTACGTGGTATACGTTGGGTTTCTTATTATACTCGTGCATTCACCGGCCGTACATTCCTGACAAAACTTTTTCATCAATCAAGCGACACCCCGTATAGAGGCACATACATATGTTTAAAGGCAGTTGAACAAAGACACACTTCGCGAAAACAATGTTAGCATTGTTAATGGATGAGCGAGTAACAAATTATTTAGTGAGAATAAACAATACCTATTGTCATTGCTCATCATTCGTTGCACCAAATGTTCGACAACCCTAGCCGCTCGATGTTCTTCGGTAGAAACGCAATGTAACAATAAATCCAATCTCGTTTCCATCTGTGTAAGTGCGCAATTTCTGCATTGTCGTTCGTTGACGATTACTGCCTCGGCTACCACGTAAGCGACAAGCGTAAGAAGTTGCTCTTCGGATAAGAGCAATATATTTTCAGGTACGTAATGTTTTGGAGTGAATTTATCACGTCCCTGCCAGAGTTTTGGATTGCACGTTAATGCCCAGAGAAAATCCAGCACAGCAGTCGGATCGTATCTAATGGTAAATGATAATATAAGAGTCATATTATTGGTATTATATATTTATAATATCATCGCCGAATTTCAATAGTGGATGACTTAAAATTTATATCGCATATAAAAATAAGTTAGATTTTCTATTCCAACTCTCCCGTAAATTGGTAGTTATTTCGAAGCTTCGTCTACCCATTTTTATTTTAAACTTTGCACTTTTGTCACTAAATTGTACTGACAGCGTCATCTTGGCGATAACAATAGAGATGAAGCGTACATATTAAGTCATTGGCATGTCATATCGTTCCTAATTCGACAGTAAGCTAAAGCTAAATCATATATGAGAATATTTAGCATGGAGAATTATGTCCAATCATTCGAATGGACATGAATAATTATCCAAAGCGATAAAATGCAAATAAAAATATAAAGGAGATCAACTGTTTCGAAGATATTAAAAATATTGAGTTTAAGGAAGTAAAGTGGCAATCGTTCGTCACCTCGAATTTAAAAAAATACAACTAACAAGGGGATGTTGCCAGGTCGATTTCACCGATTTGGATGAAATTTGGCATTCTGATGGAATGAACAAAAATTAGTGACACGTATTTTTTTACGTGCCAAGTTATTTTTTAAGAGGGGAAAGCACCCTCATTAATAGAGGGTTTTTCGTTGTTCGTCAATAACTTTTGAACGGTACAATATATGAAAAGTTATACATTGCAAAAATATTGATTTTTTCGCGTACAATATACTGGAAATGAGAATGATGCAGATAAGAACGAATTTCATACTGTTTCTTGCAAAAATGCAATTTTTTCATACGGATCTCTGAGAGTTTTTAGCTAATTGCGGTGAAAATTTGCATATGCGTAAACGATGGAAAAATATCGGATACGGGTTTTTTGTTTTTCCGATATCTCATAATTATAAGGGGACGAAACCGCCCTTCCATATTTTAGCCGAGTGCATCGCGTGATGACCTAGTCTTTTGCACATTCCGGGTTAAATTGACGTTGATATAAATTAATTTCAATACGCGAGTGCATATTTGTAAATGACATACCCTCACCCTTCCATCTCTTAAGCATCCCCCTCTGAAACGTGCGAATTAATTACCGCGCTGCATGGACAAAAGAGAAGCTTGTAGAAATAAAAATGGGTTGCAATGAAAATAATATAATCAGAGGAACTAGTCCATAGAAATCTATTCGTTTTGACGGAATGGCATTCTTAATAAGTAACTCACCTGTTCTTAGGGCGCACTTAAAAAAGATTGGTCTCTCCTGAACACGCTGAGATAAAAAAAGGATCAAAGGAGCAAGATATTGTGTCCTTCAACTATTAGACGTTCATAATGACATTGATGAATACAACAACAAATGGCATAGTGTTTATTGCAATAATTCGCGAATAACTGGTGAAAATCACTCTTCAATTTTCCGTGTCTCAAGTGTCGCTTCCAAGAAATATATATTCCTAATACTGGTCGAAAATCGGTAATACTTCTCCGTTCTTGGAGCGGTCAATGTCCAACTGCATTGAAAAAAATAGACATGCAAGGGAAAGATATTACAGTTTTAACCATTCTTGCAAGTAAATATATTGCACTAGTTTCATTAGTTCTGTGGACCACTAGTTCACATTACAATTAGTTATTCTTGCAGGTGCAGCGGGAATGATACAGCCCCTTGATGTTTATGGTTTCCGTGTATGAAAAAACGTTGTCAAACATTTTTTTGACATAGTAACTTTCTAAATCTGAATTAGTGAAAAATTGACTAATTCAATTAGTAAATGTATGTTCTATGGGTGAAATAGTGATAAACGCATCGTTTCACTGATGGAATATAAAAAAAATAGTAAATTAGGGTTACTAAAGCCAATTAGTAATACGGTTGATTGTTATTTAGTCAATACAGTTGATTAATTAATTAGGGATATTACACGATCGCTAATCAATTAGTACAGGACTCAGCGATCAACCAATCACAGGCGCCAACTCCCGACCCGATACTTCCTTTGTTCTGTCATTGTGATATCGGAGACGTCATTTTCTCATGTCAGTGAGTTCATGCGTAGTGCGAAACGGCGAACCTTATTTTATAAAAGTTTTAAGGGGAAAAGCAAAAAGTGTACGAACGTTTCGTTTTCTTGTCGGTACGTATGAAATTATTACATATTATTCGAGTGAAGAATTAACAATCGGCTGGTGTATGAACGTATCCGCTGTGCTGACTACTAATCGTGTAGTCAAATGTTACTAATTTTTATAGCGATTATTTTTGACTAATTGAATTAGCGATTTTTCACTAATCATTAGTGGGCCACTTTTGGCTAAATGAATTAGTGAAATTTCACGAAATTTTAGTTATATTTTACTAATTCATTTAGCCAAAAATGGCCCACTAATGATCAGTGAAAAGAGAGATTTAGAGAGAACATTATATAGTACAAATACGGCGCCAACTTGCACTTGGAAGACAATATTGTTAAATTACAATTTCTTGCACACAACCAGTTTTCTTCTCCACGGTTCACAAACCTTTTTAAATATGCGTGGTACAAAAGCGGTAATGTAGAAAAGAGACCACCACGGTTCGAAAATCCGGTAGAATTTTGCGTTTCGCAACATGCACTAACATGTGGCATATGTGGCGAAACAACTATTGTTACTTGTGTGTGGTGTCATACAGCTCTGTATTTCAAACATTTTTATCGCGATTATCATTATTGTAATATGTCTAATCCATAAACAAATTTACTGCTAAAATGGTTAGTACAGTTTTCCAATCATATTGTACCTAATTTGTCAAAAATAGTACGTGCCGAAAAGAGAAGAGAAATTCTGTGCCGATATAAGCACAAAATTGGAGAGTGATTTTCACCAATTATTCGTGAATTATTGCAAAAACAATACGCAATTCATTGCTGTACGCATCATTGTCATTATAAAGGTCTAGTAATTGAAGGGTACAACATTTTGTTTCTTTGATCGTCTTTTTTTATCTCGGCTCATTAATGGAAGAACAATTTTTGTTACGTGTGCACTTAAGAGGGGGTAAGTTATCCCTTAAGAATGATGTTGCGCCAAAACAAAAACAAAATGTGCCGACCAGTTCCACTGATTATATTATACTTTCATTGCAACCTATTTTTCTTTCTGCAAGTTTTCGTCCATGCAGCAGAACTTTGCACGTTCCAAAGAGGGGTACTTAAGGGATGGAAAGGCGAGGGGGTATAATTTACAAATATGCACTCGCGTATTGAAATTAATTTATATTAACGTCAGTTCGAAAGGAATGACGAGGGGAGAACTCAAAGAAATATAGGCAAAAGTGAGATGTGGAAGTATGGGAAGGGAAAAGGAAAAAGGATTCCGGAATAGCAGATGTAGAGTGTGTAAGAAAGAGGAAGAGACACTGAAGCACATATGGGAATGTGTGCGTTGTAGAGCGTTGAAGAGATATCAACAGCCGAAGGAACAACAACAGCACACGGAACCAACGGGATGGGCCCAGGTACTGGAACGGAAGGAATTAATTGAGGAAATGTGTGACGTGATGAGACAGTTCGAGAAAATAGCCAATACAAGAGAGGAAGAGAGGGAACGAGAAAAATAGTAAAGTAAAAAGCAGAAATAGCAATGGGGTAATATAAGGAAATGTAAAATGTAAATATGGGAAAGAGTAAGAGAGGAGTGTGTAAAAGCTCGAAAAGGCATACAGGAAAAAATAAATACTATAACATATTAACGTCAATTTAACCCGGAATGTGTAAAAGACTAGCTGATCATACGGTGCACTCGGCTAAAATATGGAAGGATGTTTTCGACCCCTTAATTATGAAATATCGGGGGAAAAACAAAAAACATGTATCCGCTATTTTTCCATCGTCTACGTGTATGCAAATTTTCACCCCACTCAGTTCCAGTGAATAGTACACGAAAAAATAAATGTTGTTTCAATTTGTAACTTTTTTATATCCCGTACCGTTCAAAAGTTATCGACTAAGAACGAAAAACCCTTATTCCCGAGGGTGTTTTTTACTCCTTAAAAAATGACTTGACACATAACAAAAATACGTGTAGTCTATTTTCGTCCATTCCATGAGCATGCCAAATTTCATCCAAATCGGTGGGATCGACCTCGCAACGTGTAAACCCTTTTCAAGAACCTAATATTATGTTCGGTTTTACAATGTAATGTGTTTGGGAAATCGTTAAACTTTTTCGAGTTTCCGTTTTATTTTTAATTCTCCTATAATGTTATACATTATGAGCGGCGTGAAAAGGAAATTTTCTGAAAGAAACGTTTCACAGAATTTTTAAGAAAAAATTGGATAGCAACTGAGATCACCTCATTACCTTAATTTGCTCAAGCGTAATATAAAGCTTATTTATAAAAGCATAATGGGCGTTCACCACTAGTTCCAATTTTATTGCCACACGAAATTCAGATATTACGTTTATCTTATTGATGATTTATCCGAAAATTAATATCTTTCTCAGAAACACCGAAGCAATTCTTTTTTCAATCGAAAAATGAAATGCAAAATCATATCTGCCCACTATGAATCTTGCAGCATTAAACTCGGAATAAATCGACATTAAAAAAAAATCAAAATCAGAAATAAAAAATGAAGTTGTTGGGAAATAGAGTTTTTTCCTCTGAAAAGGTGAAAAAATTCATAGAGTATGGAATTTCTTTTCTGAAAAGCGCACTGAAAAATGAAGCATATGAAAAAAGAACGTCTCGATTAACCAATTTTCGAAAATGTTATAATCGTTTGAAAATGTTTGAACAACGAGAAGACGTATTTTCAACATCCATAACTTTTTTCGGTTGGGTAAAAATATTTGAAAGTGTTCACAAAAATGTTTTTAATGAGGTACTATATAAAATTTTCGGCAAAATAAAAAATGGTCGGATTCAAAAGGGGTCGGAATCATATGGAATCAGTCATACGTTTGTACGTCTAACCGTACCAAAACTAAACTAATTGTGAATAGAATAATTTAATCGTTATTTAACAAAAGGTGATTTTCATAAAAATTTATACATTCCTTATAATAAACAGTTAGGTGTGATGGTTAGGTGTATGGCTCTTGGTAAGAATAAAAAAGAGGTTCATATGTGTTATGATAAAACTATTACACGTTCCCACTAGTTACTTCCTCTACTTACTCGGTATATAAAATTGTTGCTACGGAGTGCATCTTTGTATCACGCTTATTTAAAAGAAATTACTGCAATAGCTTTGTTACGGCAAAACCATTTTCTATTTTATTTCTTGTATACGAGCCCCCTTGGGACCCTAGCAAATGTGAAAATTTTAAATTTCTCAAAAAAATACGTGAATTATTTGAGTATAATAAACTATGCGCTATCAAGCTATAACGTCATAAATCAAGCTGAAATTGACCTGTCCATTTGTCCATTAACATTGAAAAATAGTTTGGTTACAGTTTAATAAACTAATTCAGAATAAATTCACTGATCTTTTTGTTATAATTATAATGGCTCGTATCTCAAATTTGCGAACCCCTTCAGTCGGTAGGACGTTTAAATGATCGTGTTCAGATAACGTAATAAAGATATTTGAAATTAGAAACTTGCTACCTCATTATTTTACTCAGCCCACAATACTTTCTCGCTGAGTAAAGGTTGTTCATTACGGTTTTCCCAGGAAGGAAGCTTGTTGAGCGAGATACCATGATAAGGTAATTGATATACAAGTTTTTGATATTTCTCGATATTTAAAATTATGTTAGTTTACGTCGAATAGTTCGAACATACCACGGGCATTTAAACACCCGACTTTTAAGTGTTTGAACTTTGACTATAGACCTGACTTGCCCAAGGTTATCTCCAAGCCCGAGGATAGTGTAAAGTGTGTTATACTAGTCTCTATGTGTGCAAGTAACATTAGTCGAATCGGTCGAAAATTTCAAAAGTTAGATTGTAAGTAGATCAAGTTTCAAACCAACTCTTGTGCAGCATGTGCAATATTGATGTTAGTCCAATGTGAAATATAAAAATATTTGTTTTATTGCTCATACCCATCATCGCATTGGTCCAATAAATGTCCCACACACTTGTGCAATGTTGCCCAGCTCGCTCTGTGTGTCAGTAATGTCAGCAAGTATGGCCTGCAGGCGTGAGAATTAACGATACTATCGTCAATTTTTGTGTGAACTTTGGTCTTCCCAAATAGCAATTTCATCTGCAGGTTCGGACGTATACCAATCAGCTCGGGCTCTACGGATGCTAACCAATCGATCAGCAGACCGGTGCGAGGTTTAACGACGCCCTCGTTACTGTCATAAACGAGAAGATTCGCCATTGCCTCGACGAGCGCGTCATTTTTCTGTTGTTTTAGACATATGTCGAGTAACATTCTACCCACAGCCTCGAGATTAAGTGGATCCGTATTCTCAAGGATCGTGCCTGGTTCGCGACTTTGAGCAAACATCACAAGTTCCTTACGTCTCGGAGCTTTCGTCAAATGAACATTGGCAAAATCGCGAAGTATCGAAAGTATTGGAGCCTCGACATCACCGATCAGCGATATTAGATTTAAGCACATGCTTCGTCCCAATTCCACCACCTGCTTCGACGTCGAGGGTTTCTTCAAAGGCAGCAATATCACTCGCATAAGAGTGCAAGAAAACTGTGGCATGTGAACCAGCGAGGCAAGAAATTGTTTTACCTGCATCGAACTGAGAACGCTACATATATGCTGTATAGCGAGTACAACGGCTCCGCTCTCTTTTGTTGATTTTTGCAAATCTCTTGCAAGTGTTTTGTGTAAACGCCTGTAAGCGTCTATCTTGAGACTAACGCCGATGGTTTCGATGAACAAACGATTTATAAGATGGGGCACGTCCGTTTTCACTGAACACTGTATTACCGATTGCTTTTGTACCATCGCACTGGCTGGTAACGATTCTTGCAGATTCTGTGTCTCCGGTATATTTTCATCGGGTAACTGAGGCTCGAGCAATTGAAGGATGTCGACGAACACCAGGCCACCGGTTGCACCCCGCCTGTGTTGTACTTTGACCAATTGAGCCATATATATTTTATCTAACACAGCGCCACCGACTGAACCAGGGTCGATCTGCACAGCTATGTCGAGAGTATGCAATAATTTGCTCATCGACAATACGGGTATGCCGAAACTCTGAATAAATAGGACTAATTGTTGAGGCTCGAGGTCCTTGAGTGCAGCGTCGACGAGACGTGGTACGTTGCTTCTTATCATACGAAGCTTCAGCCAGTCAGGTATCAATAATGCCTCCTCGCTCGTGTCAACGAGAAAGGCCTTTGGTGGTTCAGCATTTTCGGGAAACCACGTTTCTAATAATTCATTAAACAATCCTTGATCGTCCGATACGTCATATGTTAGAAGTATTATCATCGCGTGTACAACAAGTATGTGCATCGTACATTCTTCTCCAGTGCTCCATTGCACAAGAATTTGATCCTGACTCTCGGACCATGTATAACCCTCGCCGCGGGGAGCTCGTGCTTTCTCAAGATAGTTGCAAAATATCGTTTTAAAAGCGTTCAAAGTTTGACGTGCCTGTTGACAATCGTTATCCGACTCGGGCAATATAGCTGCCGTTATTGTGCTACGTTCGACGACCAATTGCGATATTTCGTTGGCGAGATCCGTAAGCTCGGGCAATTCATCATCCTGCGTATGCTCGGCAAGAAATGTTATATAACCACGTACGAGATCCGGACTGTTCTCAACTTGACAGGCTGCGCGAAGTGCTGTTGATACCAGCGAACGCACGGCCAGAAAATGCGGTATCGACGACAACTTTTTGAGTAACCATGATTCCCTGTAACAAAAAGTAAGATTATTAATTAATAGGAAATACTATCGTTCTTGGAATTCGTGCGGTTCTTCACACGAGACAACTGCGATTTCGTATTTTTTATCATATACGGACTATATTTTCGTTCACTTTTTTATAAACAAATACCGTAATTCCGTTTATTATATATTTGATTTAAAATCCTTCATATAGTTTACTGTATTTTCGTTTTAAAAAATAGCCTTGGCAGAATGCATTGGTATTACATAGTACAAGTTTTATATATTTGACATACCGTCCCCATGTGCCTAATATTTTATCAATTATGAGAACTTGTGATCGAAAGAAAACATTTTAAGCCAAAATTGTTGTGTAAATAATATTCCGTTATAACGAAAGATGTCCCCCACTACAAAAGTTCCAAATTGAACTATTTCTCTTGACATTTTCCAATAAAGATCGACTTAATATTTTTAAATTTTGTAAAGAGGCTAAACTTCTGATAAAATGTCAAAATGCAGTTTGAGCATATTGTTAACAAATAGCCCAAATACCGTTACATTAGTATAGATTGCATTTTCTTAAGTTAAAACTCTTTTCGAAATTTATGGTGTCGATACTTTCACACTTGGCGCAGCCGATTATAGCAGCATGACAATCCTGATTTTTAAAAATAAAATTGTCTTTATTTCGATTGAAACGTTCTAAAACAGTCAGGAAGAGAGAATAATCGCAAAAATATATTCAAAGCTTATCACATATTAGTAGTATACGTTAAAAATCATGATCGCATGATACAAATGCGCGAATGCATTTGTATAGAAAATAATCGAGCAGTCTAAAGTAGCCGCCATTCGATAGAAAAGGGTCTTCGGCATGAAAGAATTAAAAAATGCTCTCGGAAGTTGGCTTACTTCTCACTTTCACCGTCAACCTCCATGCTATCGTCATCGGGAAGAATTGACCCGAGAACGAGCTTCAAACCAGTAATGGCCTGCAATCGGCTCCCACTCTGTTGGCTGCTCAATCTTCTCAAAAAATACTCCAAGACCTCATAGGCGTGTTGCTGATCCTCGTCCGAATCGGTCAGCAAAGTCTGAAGATGTGCAAGCAATTGTTGCTGTCTCGGTTGCTTGTCAGCAGCTGGTACAGTCGTGGAGAGTAAAAATTCGCACAGGCATTGAACTGGCAGTTGGCTCAGAGAACTTTCGCTATTCTGAACGAGATCGGCGAGCCACGGCATACTTTGTGATGAACTTTGCTGTTGTCGTTGAATTATGTCGAGTAAAAAATCAGGTTTTCTCGAACGGCATAACAAATGACCAAGTCGAAGAGATGAATTCAAGGATTGTAGTTGTTCAAGAACAGCGGGCGGTGGTCTCCGTGCTATACCGGTAGGGTCCATTGTTATTAATTGAGAGAGCAATAGGCTATTCTGCTCGGATATTTGCATTCTTGTGGACGCTGCAGCCAAATGAGACTCGTATTCCAATATTTCTTGTTTCTCCAGTGATTCGACTTGTAGTTCTTTCGCCCGTTCTTGGTCTATCACTTCCGGCAATGCCATCGTCGGTGGCGGGTAGGAGAAATGACTGTAATAAAAGCAATCTTTCAGTATGTAAAGAACGCAGAATATATATATATATATATATATATATATATATAGAGAG
>JAPYZT010003605.1:0-12074 GCA_030522965.1 Tryphoninae sp. A BG-2022a
TGTTTAAAAAAATTGTAAGTTGTTATTTTCATAGTTTATTTTTCATAAGTTTGTTTGACCCGAAACTTTTGTTCACATGTTTTTCATATTTTTTATTATAATTTGTTATTATTTTGTTTAAAAAAATTGTTTGGTTCTTATTTTCATAGTTTATTTTTCATACGTTTGTTTGACCCGAAAATTTTGTTCACATGTTTTTCATATTTTTTATTATAATTTGTTATTATTTTGTTAAAAAAAATTGTAAGTTGTTTAGTTAGACAATATAATTGATTCAGTTTAAATAACAATATAAAGTTTTTTTTTCATTCTTATTCATACAACAATTATTAACAATCCATCATGGTTTGACCCGAAACTTTTGCACGCAACAGTATGTACAATAAGGAATATGATCTGGAGGACAGATGAGGTACCTATAATGCATGCTGAAGAGGGAGAATAGTGAAGACGTAAAAAGAGAAACGAGACCACGCTGCTTGGGCGAAAGACTTTTCGCGCTCTTCTATCTCTCTCGCTTTATATAGATCAGATAGCTCTTACTATCGGAACGATGCGAGGAAAGCCATCGGTCGCATCCATCGACCTCCCGTCGTACCCTCTCGCTTTTCTCACCCTCTCGAGTTCTATTCGGCTTCTCGTTCGCGCGTCAGCTCTAGCCCCTCGTAAAGAAAGTTACAGGGCCCTCGTTTGTATATATATGCGAAGAGTTTCGTCACTGGAAGCCTCACGCCCGATCAGGTTCCGAAGTGAGACTCTCGTAGAGCTGCTGTGATGCGAATACCATTGTGCGCGAGCGAGTCGGGTCGACAAGATTCCTCGAATATCTTTCGAACTATGCACCGTTCGATCGGACCGACATTGAACTCTTTCGATACGATGTATATATATATATGTGTGTGTGTGCGCGTGGGTGTGTGAGTGTGTGTTCTCATTTTCAGACATTCGTGTAAAAAATTGATATTATGATTATCGTCGATGGAGATAAGAGAATTAATCAGACCTTTTTAGTTATGTTTGTTCGTAAGAGAGTACTCACCTGTGTAACGCAATTAGAATTCTCGAGTCGGATAAAAGTAACTGGATAATTTAGGTAAGTATTCGAATACTTAGATACGTCACATGGAATTTGTCACGACCGTTATTAATCATCGTATTATCGCGAGGTCACTTTGGATCTTTTTTTCTTTATTACTTATAGTATGCCCAGAGAACCTTGAATGTTCGTGGGAGAGAAGACTTTTCACGTACAGCCGGAAGCCGACATTATTTCACTTCCTGCCGGGATGGATTTATATATCACCGCACGTATATACCTCCATCCCAGAAGTCTATTATGTATGGTGTACGTATAGGAGGACGAGAACAGCGAGCTTGAGATCAAGTCAGATCCGGAGGCTCTCAAGAGGAAAATGGCTTTTCCGCATAGCTGATGTTGCCGTCTCTCTCGTGTGCAACCGAGTCCCCGCGGATATATCCACGGCAGTTCCGAGCCAACTATCCCCGAGGGTATGCTGACCTGCGTTTCGTGCTATATATACTCGCCGACAAAGATATGAAGAGGCGAACTCCTTTTTAATCTTTTTTTCTTCTTTTTTTTATAGGCTTCTTTATTCTGGCATATTTTATAGTAGATATATCAGGGGGATAGGTTTCCGACCGCACGAACATTTCATTTCGTACCCACGAAATATTTCGTATTCTCGATCGGCAAAAATTTAAGGTAAATTTTAAAACGATACGAGTATCGTTTAATAATATATTGGAAACAAAATTTACACGTAGAATTATTAAATTTTATACGAATGTTGTGCCTATACTACAATTTTGGCGGATAAAGTATTCTCGGTGAGAGTGAAATGATCGAGGAATTCGAAATATTTATGACATTTATCGTTAATTTGGGAAAGTTCATTATCGTCGCATTTTTAATTCGCCCCGTATCGTTTAATACAATTTTGAAAATAAAATGTCCACGTAGAATTATTAAATCTTATACGAATGTTGTACCTATACTACAATTTTCGCGGATAAAGTATTCTCTCGGTGAGCGTGAAATGATCGAGGAATTCGAAATATTTATGCGATATATCGTTCATTTGGGAAAATTCATTATCGTCGTATTTTTAATTCGCTGCGTATTGTTTAATAAAATTTTGAAAACAAAATTTATTCGTAGAATTATTACATTTTATACGAATATTATACCTACCACAATTTTCGCGGACAAATTATTCTCGGTGAGCGCGAAATGATCGAGGAATTCGAAATATTTATGACATTTATATTAATTTGGGAAAATTCATTATCGTCGTATTTTTAATTCGCCGCGTATTGTTTAACAACGTTTTGCAAACAAAATTTCCACGTAGAATTATTTAATCTTATACGAATGTTGTACCTATACTACAATTTTCGCGGATAAAGTATTCTCGGTGAGCGTGAAATGATCGAGGAATTCGAAATATTTATGCGATATATCGTTCATTTGAGAAAATTCATTATCGTCGCATTTTTAATTCGCCGCGTATCGTTTAATACAATTTTGAAAATAAAATTTACTCATAGAATTATTAAATCTTATACGAATATTGTACCTACCACAATTTTCGCGGGTAAATTATTCTCGGTGAGCGCGAAATGATCAAGGAATTCGAAATATTTATGCGATATATCGTTCATTTGAGAAAATTCATTACCGTTGCATTTTTAATTCGTCATCTCTCTCCACCTCGCTTCGTGCATAAAATCGCGCATAAAATAGCGCATAAAATCGCGTAGAAAATCCAGCGTGATCGCGTATCCAAGTGCTCCATGTTTCGGAAGCGTAACGTGCCCTAGAGGAGGAAATCTCTCGCGACGGTGCGTGCGTTATCCAAACATTGCTAGCTAACAATTGATCATAGCGGAGGGTCGGTGTTGCGGCGTGAGGGTGCGAACAACACCCACACGCCCTCCTCAACTCTCGTGTTATGACTATTTATAAGCTGACTTCGGCGGGAGCTAATTAAAGTTCTCTCCCATTTTCTCCCTGTTTATACAGTCGCGTTATCTATACATACATATTCACAAATTTTACGGATACATATGTATATAATACACCCGAGTTGTATCCGAGTAATCGCGAAGCGGCTCATGCGGTCTGTTGGAAATATCGTTAATTCCGCATTATTCGGAATCGCTCGCAAATTAAATGAAAATTCAATTTTTCGCACTTCGATGCGCGTGGAGAAACTGTACCGGCGAAAGAGCATGTAAAATATGAATTTCGTCAAATATTATTATTTTCATAAATTCAAAGGATTTTAAAGTAGATACAAATTCTTCAATGGTCATCGAGCAATTTTTCTAATAATCGATTTTGTTTTTTACCATCCGTTTTTCGAACCTCTTCGCGAAACTAGAATCGACGATAACAGCAACGAAATTTTGTACATTTTACTGATTTATTCAACCTTCTCCTTCACTCAATTTATTCTTTCGATTGTTCTTTGCAAAGTCGTGAAACAAAGTCGCGCATGATCGAGTAACAATAACGAGGACGAAATATAGTATCAAAGATGATAAAGTAAAAGACGATAAATATTCAATATTGTAAAATAGTAGATACAGTTTTGCTTTAGATCGTCAGAATTTTCTAACGTGGCTAGCTCAACGACTTCAATGTTCCCAAGAGAAATCACCAGAGGCGGGTGCATCCCAGCAGCTCCATCTACAGTAAAACACATTTTCACTATGTCGCAAGATGAGTTTCGCAATTTCCGCGATGAGATACTTTTTTTCATTTCGTTCCATCATCGTGATCTTTCGGTCGAGCCTTCTCATTGTCGGCGCTGTATTTTTCAAATGAGAATATATATGTATTCATGACTAAGAGACGCGAAGAATCGTACAGATGACGAGAGCCCGTAAAATTCTTTTTTTTTTCTTTGTCTACCTCCTAGGAAAGGTAGTGCAGGAGATCCCGAAGAGCAAACCACCGCGCTAGCCTACCAGATGATTGAAACTCTCGCGGCTCTTGCCTGGTGAGACGTCTGGGAGCCCGAAATTGCAAGCATTGTCAACGTAGACAACGACGACGACGACGACGACGACGACGACGACGACGACGACGACGACGACGTCGACGACGACGACGACGTCGACGACGACGACGACGACGACGGTGACGACGATCTCGAAAACGGCGAGAGATTCCTCTTTCTTTTCGTTTGTTTTGTCTCTCGTTCGTTCCTTCCTTTTTTTTCCACTTAACGGTACTTTCGCTCTTTGCAACGGCTGAAATTAAACTTGGGACATACCGCGAAGGAACATAATAGAAAAAATTCATTGGCACGAAAGCTTCTCGCGATACCTGCAAAGTTTTTGTTTTCCGTGTAAAGATCGTGTTATTTGTATTATTCCGTGACATTTTACGTAACTCGGTTAATCGAAAACTCATTGATCGAAGTTTATTCGAACATCGTTAACCGTTGACGTACATACGATATACCTAAAAAAACGAAATACGGAATATAATTACTCGTCGTCGCCTCGGTAATGAATATAACAACGAACAATGAAAATTTATTTACACCCGAGCCGGCAATTAAATATTATCACGGGACGGACGATAATTACCGACATTAAAATGACAGAGTAACATAAATGTTCGCAAAAATAATTGTAGCGTGTATATTCGCATTGAATTCGCATAGAATATCATCATCGTGCGTGTGTACCTGTTTCTACTCGATATATGTGTCGTCGTGTTCAGCAAGCTCAGGACCGAATGCAAAATTGTTTCGCTCTACAGCCAGGAACGTAAAAGCATACGAGGGTAACGTTGACCAGGCGTGTTATCGGGTTGTTGCCAGTACGTAATTTAAAACAGTACAGAGAGGATGAGAAAGAAATAGAGGTCGAGAGGAGAGGGAGAGAGAAATGGAGAGAGAGGGGGGGGAGAGAGAGGGGGGGGGAGGGAGAGGGAGAGAGAGAGAGAGAGAGAGAGAGGAATGGAGCGATGGAATATAACGAAAATTATCAACACTGCGAGCGTGATGCTCCGTGGGTGTACGAATTGAGATTGTCACACTCCCCTGTTGACGCTGATATGAATGATACTGAATCGTCTATATCCCTACCGGTCTGTCACAGGCACGAACAATAGTTCATCTCATAAGCCAATTTAATTTTGAATTGATCCGTAAAATTGTTTACTCATCGAACGAAGAAGGCGTATCCCCTATGCGACCTCTGCTCTATATACCTACGGTAATGTATGTGTATATATATTAGCGTCTATAGAGCAGAGGTGGCGTGTACATATATATGTGTGTGTGTGTGTGTGTGTGTGTGAATACACGCACAGGTATAACTAGTTTGATACAAATCTATGCGTAAATCTATAGATAGCTCGTGAAGCTTTTCATTCATACTTATCAGCAATTTGCAACGTTGAAAAGCGTTTGCGTAGCCCATCATCCAAGCGTTTCTTCTGAAGGAGCGAGTGCGTGACTAATTACACCGATGAACGATAACTGCATATATACATACATGCACACTGTGAACGAAGTGTACGATTTGGACCCTCTCGAATTCCATACTTTCGTGTACATAGCTAATTGTATATAGATGTATGAGTTGTATATACAGGGTGATTTTCATAAGGTGTAACACAGGCATTATTCTAAGGTAGATGGGATCATTACAAACAAAAGTTGCAAATATACATTAGAGATATTTTTAATAGTTCATGAGATATACATTTTTTAAGTTGGGCCAATCAGAGCGAATCAGAGGGCGTTACATTTGGGATTGCAAAATTCAGAGCAGTCAGTTTTATTTATTATATTATTACGCAGTCCTTTTTATTTCTCAGGCACAGACTGCTCTGAATTTTGCCAAGCGCGTCGAGAAGCGTTGGAGCCGCCCACTCCCCGCCCTAGTAGCCAATGCCCAAGAAATAAAAATGACTGCGTAATAATATAATAAATAAAATTGACTGCTCTAAATTTTGCAACCCCAAATGTACCACTCTACACTGTACTATCTCTACGACTAGGGCGGAAGTGGGCGGCTCCAACACTTCTCGACGCGCTCTGATTTGACCAACTTTAACAATTTATATCTCGTAAACTACTAAAAATATCGCTAATGTATATTTGCATCTTTTGTTTGTATAATCGCTCGTATAATCGTATAATCGAAAATACAATCTATGAAAGTCGATAGAGAAGGCGAGCGAGCTCAGAAAGGCGAGAGTGAGTATTGCATTTACGGAGTCGAACGGGGTAGTCCCCCCCCCCGTTCCATATCAGACGTATTAAATATATGTAAACAAACCGTGAATGTTTTAATTTATACATATTCTACTACGTTTATTTATACTATTACGCCCCATGTATGCGTACTAATTTAGGATTGTGCAGTCGGGAGGGTGCATAAGCTCATTGTGTATACCGAAGCAATTGCATTCGCTCTTAAACAAATATGGTAAATATTAATGTTATTTTTCATACATGAATATGGATCATTGAGGATAGCGCGAAATTGTTGAACAATGGAGATCGGGGATGGGCGAGCATAGCGTACGTAGATAATGCTGTGCGCGCATCTGCATGTGACGATCCCTTCAATCGTTCTACGGGGCTCTTCCGTTCAATGACGAACAATCGTTTTTTCGTTATGAATTTGACGTTTTTAATTGATTTAAAATTGCAATGATTATTAGACGCTCGAAATATTTATTCGTTAGTGCCATTTATGAACTAATATACTGGGCTACGATTCATCCCTCATAGAGATGACTTGTTCACAAATCTCAGGGGATAGCGATGACTTGTTAATAAATCATAGGGATAGCGATGACTTGTTCATAAGGATTACTTGTTCATAAATGACACCAACGAACAAGTACATCGTTCGGCTAATAACCATCGCAATTTTATCACGTTCGTACGAGAGAAAATGGTTTTCGCAATTCCCAATACTTTCAAACACATTCTGTACATCGATATAAACCGACGGTAAAGTATAAGGTGGGAGGGAATAAAAGAAATCCGTGAAAGTTTAAACCGGTAGTTGAAGTACACGAGAGAAAAAGCCATGGATCGTGACGGGAGTTGGGTATAGAATACGAATATATATATATATATTGAGAAAAGTGTGAAGGAGTTGGAGAAAACGGTAAACTGGTAGGAGGAAGGTAGGGTAGGGAAAGGAGGGATAGATGGTGGAAAAAGGCGCAAAGCCTTGAAGCTCTCCACTCACGTACCGACTACAAAGTTCATCTAACCAGGGATCGCGTCGAGCGAACTTGGCCCTCTCGCTCTCGACGAACAAAGTATACAGAAATCGCGAAGGAGAGAGAGAGAGAGAAAGAGGCAAAGAGAGAGGGAGAGAAAGCATTGCCGAGGCCAAAAAAGGGGGATGTTCGATGTTTTTGTTCGGTCGTTGGGTGGTCAACTAAAAGTGGCCGCGCGCGACACACTGCCTGTCTTTGCAACCTTCTCCCATTGCGTTTGGTCTTTGTCGTGCTCGTATACGGGAAAGACCGCCTCTTTAGGGCTCTTGCCGGATCCTTGATTCTTTTCTCCTGTTTTTGCTCTTTTCGTTCTCCTTTCCTCCATTATGTATACCTCAGAGCTGATTACGCCTTTGTGCCGACCCGCAAGGGTCGGAGAGAGAAAAAAAAAGATACGAGCCAGGGTACGAGCCAGAGAAAATGTACTTTGCAGCTCACGCAACCCGAATCTATCTTCTCGCCCGCTTTTGTACCTCTGCCGAGAGAAATTCGGATGAACCGTCGTGCTTTGGCGACCGTGGTATGATTATACTCCGCGTGACGACCGTTACGCAATGCAAAACACGTACGACCAGTTATCCAACGTCTCGTAAAGGCCGATATAACTTGTACCGTATATATGTATAGGCTGTACAGACACACACCCACACATATAAATATA
This sequence comes from Tryphoninae sp. A BG-2022a, assembly GCA_030522965.1. Lineage (NCBI taxonomy): Eukaryota > Metazoa > Arthropoda > Insecta > Hymenoptera > Ichneumonidae > Tryphoninae sp. A BG-2022a. Next base: position 7,947 of record JAPYZT010003605.1, read on the forward strand.
TATGCATAAATCGCTTATATGTATATATGTATGTACATGTATATATGTATATATATATATATATATATATATATATAGCTCAGAATTTGCTTATATATATATAAGCAAATTCTGGGCTTTAATATGATATATGTTAAATACCTGTGCGCTTCCCAGATATATTTTTCGATATGGCAGTCTGCAAACTCTCCAGAAAATCTTCCGAGAATACCGGGTATAACGTGTTGAGCTATGTTCTAAGTATGTTTATTTATATATATATATATATCAAGAAATCCGACAGGGTATTATATATGCCACTATGATAATTTCACAGGCCCTGCTCGCCTTAGAAATACAACAAACAGAAATATCCCTCCACTAACAATAAGTCTGCATTCGTTTCCGCGGTTAGGAATGTATTAATTTCTTTTTCCTCGTTGCAAGCTCATATTCTGATTTTTAGATTTTAAGGACTGCAGTAAAAGTAATTCAATCCCTAGACTGTAAGACTAAGGAACGTATCGAAATATTTCTCGACTCATTGATTATTGAGTGAAATAATTCTATACATATTGTGCCTCAAACGAGGCAAAGAATTACTTTTTTGATTATGCGTTATGTTATAAGTTTTTTAACTGATTTATCCATGTGCTGCAATCAGAAATTTATTGTCTACATAATTTTACAAGATATGAATTACGGAAAATTGTATCACTCGCGTGTGAGGATTTTTTCTCATTTTTTTAATCGCCCACCGTGAAAAATTCCTATTTTTCCTCGTGGGTCCCTTTTCTCAAATCGCGTCACATATATTTAATGAAAGTTTAGAGCTTAACGATTTATGAGTTACAGAGATAGGAACAAGGTATATAGAGATCGTGCGGACAGATTCGAGAACAGCTTACCCACATGACTAATTATTAATCAAACGTTCCATAGTTCGATATTAATTTGGCGGTCGCTTCAGTCGGAGCACTAACAACTATAGAAGGTAGGAATTCATAAGGTGCGTCTAATGTTTGCCGATAGTATCAACGAGGTATCAGGAATTGGCTCTCGTTGCACGAAAATATAATGAACTTCGATACGTATATAGTACGGACGCTGTTATTTCGCATATCACACGTATATAAGCGTTATATTAGACATTGATAAGGTAATGGGGGCTTGATTGGTGTATACGGTACAAAATGAAAATTGAACAGCGGAGTCGAGCGAGAGTGTACATACGGTGCGAGAGCGCTCGTGAATTCGAATTCCCCGCTTTCATCCCTTTCACTCTCGATGGGGTTAGTTAAGCACGAATTTGCTTTCAGAGACGAGACGAGAGATGAATCGTCCAAGTTCATAGGGGGCTTAGGAACGAGTTTAAACTGCTCTGCATGAGAGAAATGGCTTACGTAATAGGCGATCTGTGTGTAGTCGAACAACCTCACCGAGTTATGGAAATAATTCTACTGCTGTAGTCGATTCGTTTGAAATAATTGGCCCAGTCTAGCGAGTACATTGTATTGACTTGCTCGCATGTTTATATTTCGTTCCGATTAACGTTGATTCGAACCATGCCAAGGTTTGTTTACAATTGTGCAAAATATCATTGGAAATTGACAGGAGGGGAACATGGATGGTTGCTCTCGGTACTGAGCAGAGGTGGGAATCAGGATGTGCGGGATAGATTCGAATCGAAGGTAACGTTTGTGAGTAACCTTCCATCCTCGCTCAACCACCTTTATCGTCCGAACCTGTATCGGCCGCAATGCAGTGAATTTTCAGTTAATTAGAGCTAGGGGGCTAAGTACCAATGAGATGGGGGTTTCCCGGTGCTGGCCTTGCTACTGATAATGCTCTGTTACTACCGACGTGCTCTGAAACGATCCAGCACTTCAACGCTCACTCTCTCTCTCTCTCTCTCTCTCTCCCTCTCTCTCTCTCTCACTACCTCTCTCTCATCTCTCGCACACCCTTCCATACTCTCTCATGTGCTCTCTCTTGCTGCATCACCCCCCGGCTATAATTCAGCCAATTTGCGTGATACCTATACTATGTCTATCTATCTAGCATTGTTGTTGCTACTGTTTACCGCTCTCCGCTATTTAGCTTGAGTACATTGCGTACGACCGCTCCCGGTCCTTTCGCGTTATACTAGACGCCAACGGTGGCAACCTACTTACGTTTCTCTGTGGTACTTGAGGAGAATAGTGGCTCTAAACCCAAATGATCTTAAGTTATCTGGTTATGTATATATAGGGGAAGGTGGTCCAAAATGATCCTCCTAAAGGGAAACAGCTGTAAAAGTGTACTGTATGCAGCTTTTTCTTAAACTTAAAATATTTGAGGGGTAGTTATTCGATCGAATTACAAATTTAGTAAGCGTTGGATTGCATAAGTCATTAGAAATAATGTTTATTAATTCGGGTGCGGGGGAAATGATCCGGGGATAATTTTCCCCCACTATTCAAAACAAAATTCCTTAAGCAAGGAATAAAACATTCAATAATATTTCTCGGTAATTTTATTGTAGATTCACTCTAGGCAACAAATTTAAACGATTCTATCTCAATAATAATACGGTAAATTCTCAAGTTTCGTAAATTTCTATAACATGAATACCAGTTTTATAGTATTATTGATGTTTCTGAACAGAATCTTAACAACACTCTCTTTTAAACTAGCATCATTATCTTCACTTCATATTTCGTATTGACACTTCATAGTAAAAAAAACTAACACATATTTATTAAAAGTTAACTGAACACAATTGGAAGTAGGTAGGCAGGGGGTAAAATGATCCTGGGATCGTTTTGTCCACCCTATGAAGGGATCGTCTTGCCCCAAATGCCTTATTAACAAAAAACATTAAAACATAACCTATATTTTTCGAATATTGTAACGAAGGACGGTTAATTCCATTGTTAAATGGTATCAGAAACTGAAACAAAGAAATTTATCACATAATATATATGCAGACTAAAGCAACATAACGTCAAATAATGGCTTACGTTAGATCGAGTACAGTAATTTTTAACATTCCACGATACAAATTTTCCACCGTGTAGATAACGCTACGATACTGACAGAGATTGTACAGCTCAGCCGTAAGAACACGAAATTCACTTAAAATATTGTAGATGGCGATATTAAGTCGGTATAACAGCGGGGGATCGTTTTACCCCGAGGGATCATTTTGTACCACCTTCCCCTACCTCTTTCCATATTCGACGAATTGACAAAAGTATAATTGGTTTTATCGGTTGTAAGCGTGGAAAGTGTATTTTACCACTAACTCTACTTTATTTCTTTAGCTTCTACTTTTTTTTTATATGAGAACGAGGGTGAAATTTCATTTCGAAAAGTACGACGATGACCTTTGGGCGATATTGAAAAATGGCGAAAAAACTGGATAGGAATAGTTCTAGCTGATGTAGGGGTCGCTAGGGTTAGCCTCGGGGTTGTTTTACTCTTCTCTTCGATCTGGGGGATGATTTGTGATCCCTTTTGGCAATATCGAGGTTTGTTGTTATTTTTTGAAATTCATATCGTTCCCTCTTAGGCAATTTCTCGATCAAGTGCTATGTATATATCTTCCTATCCTCGCCTTTCTCTCTCTGGCTGGGCTGGAGTAGCTATAGCTGGAGTAGCTATAGCTAAAAACTGAAAATCGTTAGAATACAAACAACGTAAAAATTTCTGTAAAATAAAACTAACTGACACATTTATTAACAAAATTTTTGAAAATATTGCACGTCATTGCAACAATCGCAAGTGTTTCAATAAACGTGCTGCATTAGCAGCAAAAAACAACGATGTCAATCATATAAATTTCACGATTAAAAATAAAATACTAGGAAAACGCAAAACATACCAGTCGATTGATACATTAAGGGGCTATATCAGTGTGATATTTGAAAAAAATCTATTTTTTTTTGCTAATTCTATAGTTTATACTTTCAAAAATATCCTGTGAAAGCGGCAAGGTCGTATATTGAATAGTTTTTGAATAGCAGCGTTCTAAAGGCGACCGCTCACAGGTATAAGTCGCTTTATCTACCTATAGACGGAATCAATAGTTGAAACTTTAAACGCGTTTTTCTCAAAACGACATTTTTCAAAATTGCTGACATCATAACTCAAAGAGAAATTGACCGA
>JAPYZT010003606.1:0-25441 GCA_030522965.1 Tryphoninae sp. A BG-2022a
TATATATATATATATATATATGTATAACACGTACAACGCGAGTTGCATCAAAAAGGTTTGAGAAGAAACGAGAGAAACGTTCGATCTCCGGGTCGGGAGGACGGAGCATCACTCCAAACTTTGACCCGTCGAAGTGCTTTTGCATCCATGCGTAGGAATATTTGCTAAAAGTCCTAATGGAAAGTTTGCGCAAATACGTTTTCTAAATATTGGTAGAAATGAATTTTTGAAAAACATTACAAAAGCTTTTACACGTTTATGTACTTTTTAACATTTTCTTTTCTATCATCTCTCGTATATCTGTAAAATGAATTTTATTACGTCGATACGAAAAATCTTTCGTCTATCTACTTGTCCGAGTTTTTGTATAATCGGTGACAAATGCGATTAGGGCGTGTGCGTGGAAAATGTTTACTCAAGAAAAGAAAACTATTCACCGCGAATCTCATTCTCGTCCTTTACTAACGTCAATTTCTCCTCTATGTTCGAGCGCCGCAGCACCCTCGGGGAGCACGAATGGGTGAAATGGACGCGGTACGCCATCTCGCGGTACATATAAGGAGGATCGCGCTGAGAACCCTCGTTCTCTCTTCGTTTGATCGGAGGAAGAATTAAGGCGAAAGGACGTCATTTTGCTGGTTTCCACTCGTTTCGTGATCGTCGCGTCAAAGCGAGACTCCACGCGGGAAACCCTTCCTCCGTCGTTCGCGTACGAGAGCGTCCCCTACCGACAGCGTCTACGAAGCACGGGGCATCGAGGCCTCACGGAGCCAATAAAATTCAGCAGACCGCGAGAGGCGCGCGCGCGGTATCCAGCGTGTCGTAATCGCGTCTCGGCTCTCCAAGGGAGGGGGAGAGAAAGCCTCATTCGCCCTTTGGCCAAATAGGATTTCGTTTCACCTGCGGAGAGGGGCGATTGACACTCTCTCTCTCTCTCTCTCTCTCTCTCTCTCTCTCTCTCTCACACACACACACACACACACACACACGCACACGCACACGCACACGCACACGCACACACACGCGCGCACACACACACACACACTCGTTCGTCTTTAGACGACGAACGAGGGATCTTCTCAGCACGTTTCACTACCGTTCTCTCTCGCTCGCTTCTTTTCTTTCCTCCAATGAAAATTTCACGTTCTCGACTCCCAACGACAGACAGATCCATATAACTTGGAACTCTATGGATCTTGGTTTCTCTCGGCGCGCGGACACACGCGCACGAGGAAAATAAAATCTCATCGGGGAGACTTTTATTCTAGACAACGAGACAAAGAAGGACCCCGAAGGAGAGAATGGAGGGTAGGGAGATGTCTCAAAGACGCGTCGTTATAAACGTAACGTATATAAGAATTATACTTTTCGTTTGAGATTCGATAGTTTTTGTCTTTCCTGAGATTGAATGTACTACGAGAAAGAAGAGGCGCGGAGGGGAGGAGGAGGTGGGAATGTAAACTGGTAACGATAACAAATATTATCAAAGATGATAAGATACGGGGTGATTGGAGGGTGAGAAGAATTTTTTTTTCAGCATATCGAATATCCAATGGCACAGATTTTTCTATTAATTTATGAGAATCGTTGCCGCGGTAAGGGTGTGTGCTTTTTTCATCCGCGCGCCACCGTCCTCCCCGCATGAACATGCGGGGAGGATTACGTCGGGAAAAGAAAAAAAAGCACGCGATAGAGTCTCGAATATGTGTGGAAACGAGGAATACGAAGAGAATGCGAGACTACCGACGTCGACACATTGTCGAGGAACACGGGGGCGCGCCTCTACTATCGAGTTTCTGCGCGTCCAAGAGATGAGACGAAAGTGCGAGAGGGGGAGAGCGATAGATATACCAGCTTATTTTCGTAAGGGAGGATTTACACGAGGATTTGCAACAGCCAGAGAACGAGAGCGAACGGCACACATCCAATATCTATTTAAATATATAATCGATATACCGATATTTTGGAGATGTATCGCCAGCCGTAGATATATCGTGACCAGATAACACGGGAAGGTCGAAACATAAAAATTCTCACGAAGGAAACAAACGGGCGTTCGAATTTTAATACGAACTGATGAAGAAAATCTCGACTAGTGAGATGAGAAATAATGCGTCGTTAAAAAAAAGACAATGCTCGCGAACGAGTCAACAAGTACAGTCGATAGTCCGCAGAGCCTCGTTCCGTTAGCGAAGTAACACCGAGTAGAGTTCACCGGCCCTGACCGTTCCGAGGCAAATCCCATCCTCAAAAGTGTTGAACCCCTCGGGCATGCATACGCTCGCGTACACATGCACACATACACATACGTACGTAGAGACACACGTGAAACTCGTAGTTTCTCGCTTATCGACTAGACGTACGGTTGCACGTTCAGGTGAGCCTGTGGGCGCCTCGACGCGAGAGCCACCCAGGTATAGGCGGGCAAAGCTGTATACGATGAAAAGGTGGCAAGGGTATAAAGCAAGAGAGGGAGAGAGAGAGAGAGAGAGAGACAGCCAACCTGGCGCCTGCTATCAAGGGGTTCTCAAAGAGATTTTCAACGTTTGAGTTAATACGAGTTCAAGGTATATCACCTACTATCACGCTTGAAACAACGAGCACCGACTGACAATCGAAAGCAACGCCGCCCATACCTACATTACGTATATAAACACACACGGGGTGTAACATTTGCTTGGTCGATTAAGCGTACGTGACTCCTCGCCCCCCTCCCCCAAAGCTCGTTTCGGGTGTACTCGACTGATTAAAAAATCGATCGGTTCATTTTTCTTTCTGGGATAACAAAAGATTCAAACTCCAGGGACGAAGTACAAAATATAAACGGAAAAATTTAACAAAACTTTGACGTATCGTTAAAAAGTAATTTGTTTGGCCTTCGATTTATCGATTATAGTACCCTCCTGTACCTATATAGGATTAATAGAGGTAAATAGGGGTGGGTATCGTTCATTAGGTTCACTGACAATGCATCAAGTCCGAGAATTGGCAGCTTTTGCCCAGAGAGAGAGAGAGAGACTGGCAGAACTTTGGAAAAAAACCTGACGATGGCGTCGACGTCGATACACCCGAGCTGTTGAGGCTTTCTCTGTCTCTCTCTCTCTCTCTCTCAGAAAGACACATATATAGGTATATAGACCAGTGTGAGTTCTGCTGTCTCTCTCACCGTTCTCCCAGAGGCTTTATGTCCTGCAATTACGATGCAATTACGATAAGACTCTCCCCGGTTGCCGTTTCGCGAAAGCACGCTGGCGAACGTGAATTCGAGACACGGCAGAGGGGCGGTTAGGAGCGTGAACGTATGAGTATGGTGAATATATACCTTGGGAACTACCGTGCGGAGAGACCCGACCGAGGTGGTTCCGAAACGATCTCCCGGAAGCTTTCAGGTTCTCGCCTTCTCTCGATTCTACCGCGAATCGCTTCGTGAACGTACGATATTTTCTTTCGCGTGATATAACGCGCGTACACAAAAATTCACGAGCTTAGAGCTTAGTTACAAGTAACGCTACACCCAAGTCTGTAATATCTGTACCGGTGGAGGCTTTTTTTTTGTTGATGGCGTCCTTAAAGAGGTCCGTTTCCCGAACTCGTCATTCGAGACTCGAGTCATTCTCCAGCTTTATTACCACGGGTTTTCTCTCGTTGCGAGAGAATATTATATATACAAAAACACGTATACTCGCTCGCCTGACCCCTCCCCTCGCCCGGGAGACACTATTGTACAATGTTTTATTGTACATTTCAGTCTCTAGGGTAAATTGTATTTTATATACCGGCAGCTCTTGTTAGTTGTACAGAAGTGGGTGGATGTAATGCAGCGGTGATACAATACCGTTCAAGTCGGCACGCGGCAGGAAAAAACAATGTTCGATACACTCGGAGGCTCGTATTGTGTGTAGGTACAGGGGTGCGAAGCAAATGTTGTAAAAAGAAACAAAAATGGCTCGGAGTGGTTTTACATATAGGGGTAAATTTTCTCATGAACTCTAATGGTATTTGATTTTCCTCTCGCGTTCCGAATACCGGTGTACGCGAGAAAAAAAAACAGCGAGAGTAAATAGCGCGTCGAACGCGAGCTCGCTGTACGGGTTGAATTGTGTATAGCTATATATAATATATGTTTGGTATATATTGCAGCACATTGTACTTATAGCGTTGTACAGAGTTCGTATGAGCTCGAAGAACTCGATGCACGATGCATCGCGACGATCTCATCAAAAATTCATAACGCGTTACTTCGTCGGTGAGGAAGAAAACGCGCCGGTATTTGTAAAAACGTGACATCGAGGATCCAAGAAATAAAAATCAAGCAACTGCGCGCACGCGACAGTGATGAAAACTATATTGCTCGATCACTTTGGAAAACAAAAAACATTTTTTTTTGGGCTAATTTTGCCGAGTTTTCGAATTTGTGCGGCGTGCCATTTACACTTGTTCGAGCTTTAAAACGACGTTGAGTTAATGAAATTATGATTTTTTAAATGATTTTTCACAGATTTTGAAAACCGGATCATCGATTTTTGGAAATTGTAGCCTATTCAAGCACGTGTTTCAAACGTTCGAAATAAATTGTCCCATTGATGACGAATGGAGCCGCGTTCAAGATCGAAAACTCAAAAAACGGAACTAAAAATACGAGAGATCGTATTATTTTGATGTTCTCGTTGGACTCTCGCTCGTTCGTTCGCTTCCATTGTCGATATTCGAAGAATGAAAAGAGTGGCCGAATATACATAAAGAAAAAGCAAGCACCGGCGGTTCGATATTTTAATTTTCATTTCATCCGACAGCGTCCCCGCTACGTTTCCGAGCTAAATAACACTCGCGAACGGATATAACGCCAGGCGTTGTACCGGCGAATCGGTATAACTCGTTTCACCGACACCCGAATGGCGTTATCGCCGGGTAATTTCTACGAGGTCGGCCGCGAATATATATATATTCCCGTCGGCGGGCAACGATCCCCCGGTTTTCCCGCCCGTCGATGCATCGATGCTCTACCCCGGACCTACCATCAAACATTCATGCCCGTTAATGGACAAAAACACACCGGCGATTGGACATGGAGCGCGGTCCCCGGAAACGGCCATAATAATAATTTCCATACGTTTTTCACGCGGATGTTGGCGATAACAAGGGAGTAGATTTGTTCGCCTCCCTATATATCACCGATCGCGTACTATTTAGCGAATCGCTGCCGAAATATCAACTACAAAAAAACCACCAAAAAAAAAAAAACTAACGCTTCGGATTTTGTGGTAAAATCATCCCTCGAACGCCAGATTTTTCTCCCTCTCTCGCTTTTCTTTTCCCATTTTTAAATGGAAAATTAAAATTTAACGATCATCGAGTTAACGACTAATTGCGCTTCCACGAAATTAATTAAGAGCCGTAAATTACTCAGATTTAAAGAACAAAGAAGAAGAAAAACATGTTATAATTACCGACCTCCACATATATTTACATGGATTTCGTGTCTCGGCCAATTTATTTTCCACAACCACTCCACCATCGTAACGATTCACATTCGTTGCAACGACATACCTTGTTGCAACCGTAGAAGAATAAGAAGAGCAAAGTTGCAACGTGCCAGTACAAATGTGTACATATATGTATATAGGAGACGAGGGGGAAGAAGGTTGAGTGAGTAATTAAAGTTGCTCGTTCAAAGTCGAAACACGAGACCCCCTCGTTCGTCTTGGACTCGAGATACGTACAAGGCGAGTTGGGCTAGAGAGCTCCGTTGGTAGGTATAGGGACTGCCGCAGCTGTTCCCGGGCTTCTCGCTGCGAATTCGTAAACCAGCGAGAGCAGCGACTGAGGCGAGGAGGACCTACGGGCGGGGTGAGATGCGACCGAGGCACGAGGCGCGTCAGCTCGAGAAAGAGACGCGACGACTCGAGAGAGGGATTTTTGGCCACGCAACCTCTCAACTGCCGTTTCTAACAAATATTCGGCACCCAAGAAGGGTGCTTCGCGCTCTTGTTCGAGACTATTAGCCATTTTCAGGTGATCGCGCCGAGATGCTACGAGGCGTGCAAAATTTACATTTTTTTTTAAAAACCTACCGCTCCAAAAAATTTTCAAAATTCAAGACACGTCGTATTTATGAAAAACGCAACAAAAGAAGAAAGAAAGAAAAAAAAACGTTGTTTCGATAAAACAAAATGAAAAAGATCCGTCGTGTGAGAAAAAAAAGAAACGAAAATGACGCGAGAGGTAGAAAAATGCGGAGTAGGTACTTGGTCGTGTTGGAATAAAAAAGAGGAGGAAGATGTAGAGGTGGTTGGTCTAGTTACACGTGCGACGGGCAAATCTCAAACGAGCCCGCGCGGACCTTTCATCCCTGGGCAACGCAATCTCATCGGGCTCTTCGTCAACGCTGCGTCTCGGTGTGTCTCGAACATAACGCCCGGACGAACCAAGAAGAACCCGAAAGTTTAGTTTTCTCGTTTTGCGTATACCTACCTACGTATTCGGACTATATACGGCTCTCCCGTCGTGGTGGTATATACATATGTACGCGTATATAAAATATATGCACGGAACTGTACGTTCATCCTCGGTGCTCTCGTCGTCGTTGCCGTAGGAAACCTCGCGAGACGCCAAGTGACCGAGTAGAAACTCCCCGGGTAGACTCACTCAGGGATAGTTTGCCTGTTCGCGAGACTCTCGAGATTAACCGTCGGTTGCTTACCTAGGTATAGGTACGTACGGCCCTCGCGAAACCTCCTTCCTCCTTCAATTTTCATTCCCTCGCCGGTTAAACCTCTGCGATCTCCCGGTATTAAGTCGAATTCACGACGTTTCTCTCGCGTCGTGTCGTCCAAAAACAAGACTCGTATAAAAACATTGAAAAAATAAAAGTCAACTTGTAATATCGTATACGAGGGCAGAATTTAATAAGCTTTCAAAAATTCTTATTCAACGTAAATTATGGTAAATTTAATTAAAAATCACACTCGACGGTCTTAAATCGGATTACACTTTTTTCGTCAGTTAAGATCATATTCTTATAGCTCGAACGTTTTGAAAATCGGTACTTTTGATATCAAAAATTCGTCGTCCAAAAACGTGTTTAGCAAATATCAGCAATTAGCTCTGATTGAAAGGTTGGAAAATCGTACTGTAAAAATTCACTGCGTACTATACCTATATAGGTATAAAGTGATAACGCAGCAAATTGCTGGCTGATTAACGACCTCTCACCTGAAAGGGCGACAGGTTGAAAATTCCCTCGGTAACACGACTGGCTCCCACTCCTCATCGTCCTTTTCCACCAACACCTCCCTCCCGGCCCCGGACACGAAGCTAATCCTCCGAGCCAACGTTTATCCTTCGGTAACGATTATTACTTCGCGTCCTCCGACTCTTCGCGCCAACTACTGCCCCTCCCGGCCACACGTACACATCGTCACACACATTAGTCGTTTCCTGCACCGTGGCGTTTCCGTATAAACGGCACGGCAAAGCCGTCCAATTTATCCGCGTATTTCTGTATTTTACGCCGTCGAGCAAGCGTATATAAAACAAGATAGAAAATGAGAGGGAAAAAGGAAGGAGGGGATTGGAGGAGAAGGTGAAATGTACGCGAGAGAGAGAGAGAGAGAGAGAGAGAGAGAGAGAGAGAGAGAGAAAGGTGGCAAAAGAGGCGAAAAGAAGCTTTACGCTCGGTACTTTACGTCGGCCTTTTTATTAATACTGCCGAGTAATGAAGTCAGCGCATGGCGATAAAACTGCGGCGTCGACCATCCGCCCAACCTCTTCTCTTTGCCCCCTTTTTTTCTCAACCCTCTCCCACTCGAGGCTACAAACGCACACGGACAATAGGTTTGCGCGAGTGAAAAATCCGCGCGACTACCACCGTCGCGCGTTTTCGCGCACTTCATTTTCCTCTCGTTTATTATTATTATCATTATCGTTATGATATTTTTTGTTCGCTTTTTGTTCGTTTTGGATTTTTGTTTTAATTCGGCATGAAATTAGATTTTCACGGCAATTGTGACATTAAAACGTACGATAAGGAGAGGCGTAAGTTGCGTGAGTCGGGCACAGATGCGCGAACGGAGCGTAGGTAACTGTCTCATTGGAACGAGGTTTTTGCCGCGTTCGATGACTTTAACGTATTGCGTAATTCTAATCGCTAGACAATAATAATTGAATAATCGTACGAATTAATTGGATAATTAAACGAGATAATAGTTAAATAAGAGAAATCGAGAAACGTCTATCTCTAAGCTCTCGCGATATGAAACACGACAATGAGAGGGGGGGGGGGCGGGGGAGGACTGCCGTTCTTACCCAGCCTCGCTCCTCTTCGAATATCGCTCGAGTACTCGACGAGAAATTTCATGCTCGTCGCGAGAGAGATTAGAGTGAGTGCACATCGCAAATCGCGACAGAGCCCAAAGAGGGGAAGGAAGGGTAAAACTCGCAGAAGGAAATCGGGCGTGTTCGTCGAACGTGAAGAGCGAGGAATGGAGGCAATCCGGTCTCGCTTCGAAGGAACAAAAGCTCGTAGGTTCGAGCAAAGACAATTGCACTTGCGGAAACCAGCCACCAGACGTTGCGGAAAGATGAGAGAAAGAGAGATAGAGAGAGAAAAAGGGTAGGTGGGGTGGGGTGGGAGCTGAGTGTCTCTCACGTGGCAAGTCGAGAGGATTTCACGTGTTCACCGAAGCGAGGCTAAACCGTCTAACAATGGATATCTCGTGTGCAAATTTATATATATGCAGATATAAAGGTACCCACGTTGAAATACAATAAACGAAATTCTTCATTTTTCGAGATTCCGCGCGATTCCTCAAGTACAAAACGTATCAAATATTATTTTGCGAATGAAATTTCGTGCGAGTAATTATCGCGAGGTGAAAAAAGTCCAAGTAAAGAGTCAACGATTCATATTGTACACCGAGGCGAAGATAAAAAATGCTTGAAAAGTTTGTTGGTAAATTGTACGAGCGTCGACGCAAAACTACCTTTTTTCTTCCGTTTCTTTACTTTCTCATGAACGAATCGTAAAACCGGATAAAGTTTGTGGGTCGGCGAGAAATACAAATTTCACTGCTGATGGAACAGAAAGAAAAAATAGTAAAAATAAAATCAAATAGATACCTACAAGTGAGCCAGAAGGGACGCCAATGTAAAACAGTGATGAAATCGACGGTAATAAAAATTTTGTTCAACGTTGAATATACGAGAAGAACGTCGTCTGTAAAATGTGGTGAAACGCGAAATTTAAGAGTAAAGTTTATAACGCGGTGTTGATAAAACCCGAATAACAATCCTCATCGCGATATATAAATCGAGGCGATTGAAAAAATATTAATTCTAGCGACGCGCGATGGGACAAAGTTAACGAAATTTTTTCCCGACGTAGAATGAAGATTTCGTGAAAATTCTGATCTTTCGAGTTGGAAATTTTACGTACGCGATATATGGTAGGTTCGTGAAAAACTCGATATATATAGGTATACCTATTAGATATACTCGTACGCAGGAATCGGAGAAGAGTACACGAGAGAACTGCGACCGATCGATTCCACCGATGCTCGACTCAAACACGCCGTGTACAAATGGTTTAGGTACCTACACACTTCTCAGTTCGAGGCACGTACGCGCATCATTCTCTCCTACGTTAATCAAAGAAAAAAGTAATTAGCGGATTTTCCACGAGGCCCAAAAATATCTTTTCACGAGGACTAAAATATCTTTTTCTCCACCATTTGCCACAAATAATACATATAAATAATAAATCTCAATTGTGTTTCCAAAAATCATAATCTTTCACATTGTTGAAAATCTTGACGTTTCTCTCGATATAATGATCGATCGTAAGTCTTCGGGGACATTCCGTTCCATTTCTTTATATCTCCGAGGAAAATCCTACATTGGTTAACGCGTGTCAAAGAATCGTGCAAAATCAAGGGATATGTCGAGCTCGATATATAGCGAGACGGGTATCGCCAGCGTCAAAATCAGCTGATTGGGCGAGGGCATCGACCTATCCCGGCAACGGAACATCGCGAAAATCAGACATGGACGGACGATTTTCAAGTATAAAAAGCCGAAATTTCGTAGCGCAAGTCAGACTTGTCTCAACCTGCAACAGCAGACGTTGGTAGGGCCAAGAGAACCGGGACGCAAGGGCCCGAGAAGTAGCACGAGGCTCGTGCTATCAGTTGGACGGCGCACATTTAAACAGAGTCGAAATATTATATTTCACTCTGGTACAGAAATCGACGAGGGTCAACGACACTTGCTTAACTGCACGGTGTGTCGGTCAAGGAGAGGGACGGAGAGGAGAATCATAGAGGAAGACGTCGCACGGTCGCAACTGTCTACCTCAGACGCGCGTAAATAAACAAATCGCACGCACATCACGATACCCACACAAACTTGAGAGTACCAACGCACTATCAGCCACGGTACACACACTGGAGCTCGGTATCGCACGTTTCGGGCATCGACGCACCAAGGACGCGATCACGCCCATCGGCAAATCCCCACAACACTAGCAGTAAGTAGAAGAGGGAACCAAGGAAAGACTTGATCAAGGAGTAGGAGGAGCCAATCACAATCATTCTATCGTTCCGACTCGCACAAGACTCCTTAATCTTCACATTTCATTTGTCAGAAAAAACAAAAAAAAGAATAAATTTCTCTTTATGCTTTAAATTTCTTTTCATAATAACGAGGATAACAGTCATAATCATTTAGCATGTAGTAATTAGTTAGGAAAATAAATATCAAATTATTATTTTTGTTAAATTCTTTCTAAATAATTTCACCCTCAACCTCCTGCATGTGACACGATCGTCGGCACCTCGCAAAGAAAAAAAAAAAATAGAATCGAGACCGTGACGTCTCAATAGGTAGATACAGAACGGAGAACACATTGCCGTTACAACGGTGTAATGGTCACGGTGGGGCAAAAGATTTCCGCGAAACTCAAAAAATCTCGGCGATAAAATAGAGGCGCTCGTATATAGTAGAGAATTATCGTCCCCGGAGAGGATTATGATCGCGCGACTTTGTTCGCTCGAGCCCACCGACCACTTTCATCCGGCAGAAGCTTCGCAATCGTTTTCTTTTCTTTTTAAACCATAAAATTGTCAAAGCAACAAAAGTGGTATCGAGATTTGAAAGCGAGATTGAAAAAAACATTAACGAAAAATTCGTTAGACGATTCTTGATTCAACTGGGATAGAAGATACGAAATTCTATTCGCCGATAATAGAAAACTTTGCCTCGATCAGCCACCCTCGTCCTCGTCGGACAAATATTTTATCGTTCGATTACCACCGTCGTGCTTCGGTTTCGGCGACTCTTCTTGCTAAAGGACCGAACGAGCCAAAAAAGAAATAAAGGACAACGGTGGAATGCGAGCGGCAAGAAAAAAAAAACAGAAAAAAGAAAAAAGAAAGCCGTACCATTGATAATCCCCGTGGCATTCCCACGGGACAACTTCTTCAGCCAGTTCGTTTAATCCGAGCGAAAGAAGAAGAAGAAGAAGAAGAAGACGAAGAAGAAGAAGACGAAGAAGAAGAAGAAGAAGAAGAAGAAGAAGAAGAAGAAGAAGAAGATGAAACGTGAAAAGAAACGAAAGAGCGACGTCGAAAATCGATTCGTTTCGTTACGTAGGTAGGTGCGTGTCTATTTTTATGCTCCGGTCATTTATTCACAATGCTAAATTTCTTCGATGAGAAAGCAAAATAATTTGTAAAACGAAAGGTCGCGCGGGGTTGATAGGAGAAATAATTATAAGGGCAAGAAGGAGGAGTTTGAGAATCGTTCGAACAGCCATGACAACGATAGGACTGGCTGAGAGTTACGTGTATCGAGGCTAAACGACGTCGCGAGAGGTCTCGACTCTCAATTGCGAAATGCCAATTCTCGACGAGAAGTGCCTTTTCGAAACAGGATGGAGATACGTCGGAGTTTTGGAGGAGGCTCGCGCAGCTTAACAATCCTCTGAGGATCGAGGAGGAAGTTAACGATCGCATCGATTATTATCGCGACGGGTATAACTACGCTCGTCTACGAACAATTATTTTATAGTGGAACGCGTTCGGTGACTCAAATCGCGAGAAAAGACAACGAGTAAACTCGCGACGATCGGTCGATATCTTATTTTCCATTAAAATCGTATTTTTTTGATTTTGACGAAAAATATTTCGTAAAATGGCTCGAAGCACTTCGAGGCACGAGACTCGTCTCGTCTAACCGATGATAAATCTCGTACGAACGTATAAAGATACGAACGAGTGAACAATATTTTTGTTGCGCCAATCATCCTCTTATCTCGTGTCTCTTGAAAGCTACGACGATACTGTGTCACGACCCAATCGAAGCCAGGGTTACACCGACATTGCGTTACTACGTGTCTCAAAACGCTACTCCTTCAGCTCGTACGAATCGAGGGCTATTACATCTCATTGGGCAAAGTTCATCTCCAACTGACACCTTCCGTTATCTCATGGCATCGCGAGCAATGATAATAATACACGAGCTAGGCCTCTAAGTGGAAGATTACGATAAATGGAGCAAAGTTTCGAGCTCCGGGAATGAGTCCGAACGATAGGATCGACGAGAGTGGACGTGTTTACATTTGCTTCGCTTTCACATACAAGAGATATAGTAGCGTGCCTGAAGGAAAAATAACAAGAAAAATTAATTGTTTTTAAATTAATACGTATCCTAAAAGTGAGAAAGCTAGGTGATCTCGGGATGGAGATGCGTTTGATTCTGAGCGGAGCGGTATTAATACTGCTCGTCTACCTCTTCAACAAATATTTCATCCAAGCGTACGATTATTGGAGAAAGCGAGGAGTACCGACGCTCCCGGGTGCAGTGCCGTTCCTCGGTCATACCCACAAGATGTTGTTGTCGGGGCAAGGAACGGCGACTTTCGTCAACGATATATACAACTCGTTCAAAGGGCGTAGCATGGTGGGATATTATCAGCTACGAAACCCGGGCCTTCTCCTCAGAGATCCGGAACTCGTGAAAAGCGTGCTCATCAGTAATTTCGCGAATTTTAATCAAAACATAATAAAGATCGATCCCAAGATCGATCCTCTCCTCGCGGAAAATCCCTTCTTCAATTACGGCGACCAGTGGAAGATACAACGTACTCGTCTCTCTAATGCGCTAATGTCGGGCAAACGATTGCGCGACATGTGTGTACCGATTGCGAAAGTCTGCGACAAATTCACGAATTATCTCAAGGAGGAAATCGTCAAGTCGAAAAATCAAGTTTTCGAACTGGACGCGAAGCTCGTGTGCAACAAGTTCACGGGAGAAGTGGTGGCGAATGCCGGTTTCGGTATCGAGGGTGATTTTTTTCGTAACGGGAGTGGACCCAATTCGTTTCGCGAGGCGGTTCACACTTTTATGGAACCGTCCTTCAAAAACTTGATCGCGCAAATGGTGATATTTTTCTTTCCGAGGCTCAATTCTATCTTGCGCGTTAGCATCATACCCAAATCGATGGATCGTTTTTTTCGTCGTATCATTCACGATATGATAGCGCTGCGTGAAAAAAAACCATTGGCGTTGAACGACTTTTTGCAGCTGCTGCTCGACTCGCAGGAAAGAAAGGACGGCAATTTGACCGAGGAGAACATAACGGCGAGCGCGACCTCCTTCTTCGTCGACGGCTACGAGACATCGGCGATCACCCTCGGTTTTTTAATTTATCATCTCGCGGCCAATCGAGAGTGTCAGGAAAAATTGCGCGACGAGGTCAAGCTCGTACTCGAGAAACACAACGGCCAGATAACGTACGAATCCTTGTCCGAGATGACTTACATGGATCGTTGTCTCAACGAATCGATGCGACTCATCCCGGCTTTGAGCTTTATCTCTCGAACATGCAACGGCGCTACCAAATTTGTCGGTAACGACGGACTCGAGTGTCTCGTCGAGCCCGGCGTCGAGATTTTCATTCCGGTTCAGGCACTCGGTAAAGATCCGGAATATTGGAACGACGCTGCTCTCTACGATCCCGAAAGATTCAACGATCGTTCCTCCGAAAGACCGAAAACTGTTTTTCTACCGTTTGGCGAGGGACCACGAATATGCGTCGGCATGAGATTCGCCACGCTACAGATGAAGGGAGCCACTGCGACCATTCTTAAGAATTTCAAGCTTCGAGTCTCCGAGAGAACGAAACAACCCCTGCAGTTGAACCGAAGCGCTATCCTCACCACTGTCGAAGGTGGCCTCTGGATCGACATGGAGCCACTTTGACCAATTATTCTATACTTTCGTTTAATTCTCGCGTCGCTTTCTTACATACGATCACAGTGACGCCATTATAACAATTACAGTTTTATTTTATTATTGTTATTATTATTCAATAATTCTCCAACCAACGACAATTAATTCATTCGATTAAAAAACGTAGTTAACTTTTGGTCTTGTAAGTACGTACCTACCTACCTACCTACCTACCTCCTCTCGACCGTGATTCGCGGGGCCTCCGGCAGTTACCTTCGGATCTGCATTCGTCGAAACTCCGACGGTCATAAAAATTGGTGGCAGGCAGCTTATAAATTATGACCACTAATTACGAATTCGCAATTATTCGGTGAACGCGCACTCGAGAGACGAAAGAGTGAGTGAGTGAGTGAGCGAGAGGCGGGCAACGGGAGATGGGTGAAAGTACGAGGGACAAAGGGAGTGAGAGTTTTCCGATAATTACCGCGGAGACCAGAACAGCGCGAGTGGCAGTCGGCAACGAGTGCGCGCCCCAGCTGTCTAGCCGGAAGCCACAGGCTGACAGCCAGTCCGCGATAACCGGCTAGCGTCGCTCTCCCGTCCCGCGGAGAATGATTACTCATCGCCAGGAACAACAAAAAATCCAAAAAAGCAAAAAATCGAAAAAAATAAAATTCTAATCCTTTCCGTTCAAAAAATGTGCAAATAAAATTTCATTCGATAACAATTAAATCTATTCCTTTCGTGTTTACCGATCGAGCGTTATTATTTATTTTCATGAGATTTCATCACTGACACCGATAAGAACCCGGAAGCTACGCGGATCGTAGCTTCGACGTCGATGATAAATCTTATCTACGCTCGTTGTATAAATAAAAAGTTTTGAAAAATACCGGTAATGAAAAGATATAGGAGGGCGCTCTCTTCGCATCTTCGAATCTATACCGACGAATACAACGCTGTTATTTATGCTGTTTGTTTTTTTTTTCACCGTGGTAGACGTTACACGTGTAAGCGTATTATGAATAAATCGCTGTACTATACACGACGCGACGCACAATACATACATAGTACATAAACGTGTTATACATGTACGCAACTATGGCCGAGATACGTAAGTGGCGACGGAGCTACAAGGAAAAGCACTCAGCCGGTGTGCGATGCGGAGGTAACAGTGCTCAGACGTTACGGTACAGTAGGGTTATCGACGATCTTCAACAACCCTCTTAAGGCCTTCTTGGCCCGTCTACCGCGTGCTCCATTTTTTTTTCTACTTACTTTTTTCATTCTACCATTATCCTCGAAATAAAAGGGGGCCAAACGTCGTCAGGGATTTTTTTTCACGCTTCCTTACTTCTCGTTCGTACGCAAAAGCTGAACCAACCGTTCCGAGTTAGGACCGAGAGGTCCTTCGACAGAACGAAATAATAATTCATAACTTTTCTACGCTTCAGCAAAAAACCAAAAGAAAACAAAATGAAAAAACAAAAAAAGCTTTCGCCAATCGCTACTCACGGATATTTCCCCTCCCGTACGTGTAAGACCGACAACCCCCTATTGTACATCCGATATTTATAAATGTTTCAAAAAATCGTTTCCCCCACGAAATGAGAAATTTTCGCGAAGGATTCGAGCTTCGTTGCCACGTCTGTCTATAATTATGTAATACACACGAACTATCGTATATCTCGACGAGATATGAGATGGAGAAACAGGAGGGCGGTGGGGGAGAGTAGCGGCTAGTAATTAGAATGTGAAATTGGAATTTCATCTCGTGTCTTATCTCGTCTCGGCACTTGGAGCAAATTCATCGCGAGCTTCTCGCATTTTGCTTCACGACTGCAAATTATACTCGTCATATAACAAAAACCGTTTTAATCTCAAAGTTACGAGAGCCTTTTTTTTTCCTCTTCTTTATTTTCTCACTTTTCTTCTTGGTATTCTTTCACCCAACGACCGTAAGGTTTTTAATAATGTATACGGTTTACCTCCCCACCATCCTCTTGCACTCCCACCGGCTTGACGTCAAACCCACCGAGCTTTTCGTCGGACTTTGGTGCTCGTTTTTTTTAATGATATGTATACCCCCACTTATATTTCGTTAATAATATATGTATAACGAGAGAGAGAGAGAAAGAAAGAAAGAGAGGACGTCGGGTAAATCCCACGGATACAAATTTCATCCCCCGCAGTATTTAGGCTCGGCAAATATACCATTTCCTTTATTATCCATCCTCCTTTATTGATCCAATGGAAAATGTTTAATTTGCTTACGGTTTAAATTTAAATGGCAAATTTCTTTGTTACGCGAGTTATTTTATCGCGTTATTAAATTATAGTAATGATAATTAATAAGATTCGAAACGGTTAAGAAATTTCTTAACTAATGAGTTTGCAAACCATTGCCACGTACGATTGTTCGAGACTTTTCTCAACTGTGCACTTATTTGTAACCGGTTACAAATGTTGGAAGGACATGAGCGACTTTATACATAAATAAACACATAGATATATCTATGTGGACAAATAAAATGGGAACATCCAAGAGTGGAAGAAAAGTGCCTGGTTTCTCGTTCTCGTAGAACTATACGCCGGTAGCAGTGCATCTTTCTCTGATTTCCCGAGGGAAGTTTCGCTTTGCCAGGACGTCGTCGCATCTTCTCTTCCTACAAACATACATACGTATATGTATATGTATGTACGTAGTTTACATCGCGAGGAAAGAAGAAGGCAAAGACGCCCTGCGAGTTGCTGCGGAGCTTTGGCACACAAGAGGCACGAGAATCGTCGCTGGTCCGTGTGTGTGTGTGTGTACGTGTGTGTGTGTGTGTGTGTGTGTGTGTGTGTACGTGTGTGTGTTTGCCTGTGAACAGGGCGTAGAGGTAGGCGAGCAAGTAGAAGAACACGACGGATGGTCCGACGCGTTCTTGCGCGTGTGGCCAAACTCCACACAAGCCGTGAAAGGCGCATCATGATTTATACTATCGCCATTCGAGAATACGCGCACGCATAATTCTCCATCTCTTCTCTCTTTTTCTACTAAATTATCGTGGAAGGTGCAAAAAATACGTACCAAATAATTTCGTACGTTTGTCTCAATTATGAATTTATTTTCGATTCTAAAACAACGAACGAGAGATTGAAATAAATACTTTACCCGGGAGAAATAATGAATGCAATAAACCGAAAAAAAGAGCCGAGAATATTATTAGTTGCTCAACAAAAAATGTTTTTCCTCGTTAGCCGAACCGAACATTTTCGAGCACGATCGTTATAAAACTGGGACCGCGCACGTGCGGAAGCTTCGAAAACGTAGGTACGTATACTCCCGGTAGGGCAACGATAATAAATCGACTCGAGTGATTAAAGAGCTTCATTTAACCGCGGTAGGGGGGTCGACTACTTCATAACCTCCTCCCCGTTCCCACGCAGAACGATATCCGATTGCCCAACGTTCGCCTCTCTCTCTCTCTCTCTCTCTCTCTCTCCCTCTCTCTCTTTCTCGCTTTCTCTCTGTCTCCTCGCCGAGCGCGAAAGAACTCTCCGCCAAATCGGACGCGAACAATAAACGCAATGGACTCCCGAAACTCGTGGAATATTTCATGTTTACCGTTGGTTAAAACACAAATATACATATACCTATATTACCCCCACCTTCTGTATATTCGGTTCCCCGTTTTTCATCCCTCGCATTCCCCAGAGTTCTATTCCTCTCTCTCTCTCTCCCTCTCTCTTCAATCGTCGAAAATTTTATGATTTCTTTTTGCGCGTGTTTTTGTCGAAGCTTTTCCCCACCGTTTGTTTTTCCGAATTGTTTCCAACTTTTCGTACCGAACATCTTTTTTCGTCATCTCCTCTATTTCTTTATTTTCCTTTTTATCTCTAGGCTAAAGCCAGCGCGAACGTATCGAACGTGCCCGGTTTCCCATATTCCCTGTGTAAATTTGGAAAGGTTCTATCACTACGGGAAGGCATGTATGTTCGTGCCACGTAGGATGAATGGTAAAGGTCGGAGAGACGACGAGGGTCGGAGGTAGGAGCCATACACCGAGTGAACCGGTCAAACCTCTCGTACGAAACAATGGGAGACTCCCTAATCTCGGCCATTCGCAATACTCTTTCAGCTTCTCCATAACGTTCTCCATACAGTATTTTCTCCATTCTCACTGGCCTCACTGGCCTCACTAGTCACAATAGCCCCGATGATGCATCGTCCCACTACCATTCCTCGCCGAGCCTCGTGACTCTTTAATTACCCGCAGTATTCCAAAATTCCATTACGATATTGTTAACGAAAAAAAAAAAAAGCAAAAAGAAAACGATCCCTGAATTATTCTCAATCAAGGCCAAGTTTTTCAACAACGCTTTTGCACTACTTATTCAAAT
This sequence comes from Tryphoninae sp. A BG-2022a, assembly GCA_030522965.1. NCBI lineage: Eukaryota > Metazoa > Arthropoda > Insecta > Hymenoptera > Ichneumonidae > Tryphoninae sp. A BG-2022a. The sequence goes on from JAPYZT010003606.1 coordinate 18,613, forward strand.
TGCTGAAATTCAATTACGAATTTTGTTTTCCTTTTGTTCTTTTTTTCCTTTTGTTCACCAAAGTTTTCTAGAGTAAGTGAGCATTGCGCGCGCGCGCGCACCTTTAGTATATGAATGTGGATTTTTCTCGAGACTCGAGCTCGTGCCAGGAAAAGTAAGGACTTTGTTTTCGTTTTATCGAAGAGAGCGTGTAACGGTGTGCTTTTCCTATACCACGTATAGGAGAAACGAGGTCGTGGAGGGGGGAGTGAAGAAAGGAGGGTGAAGCATATCGTGCCGTTGCTTCTGGCGTTGCACATAGTGTCCGAGGTCCACAGTAGAGCGAGTCGGTACATGGCCGGCCATAAGAGGCGAGCGGGAGCGAGAGCTGGGAAAACGAGCGGTGTGAGCTCGACCGGATATCCTTTGGCGAGAGTGAGCGAATGGTCGCTCTCTAATACTATATATATACATATATGTATGAGAATAGAGAGTATCGAGCGCCGACAGGTGCCCAAAGCAAAGGAGAGCATCTCTCGGGTTTTGTTGCCGGGCTTCGACTATATCTCTCTGTTCTAGCTGCACAGCCAATATCTCTCCCTCTGCCTTTTGCCCTCACCTCTTTTCGCACGCTGTCGCCCCCTCTCTCTCTCTCTCTCTCTCGCTCTCAATCGCTGTTCGCGCCCATCCAGGCTGTCCATTCTCCAACTCACACGAACGCGAACGTCGGTTAAAATAGAGAGGGAGGTGTACAAGACAGGGGTGGGTTAAAGACGTAAGCGCGAACTAGACCATCTTCCTTCCTTTCACAGTAATTTCGACCGGCAATCCCCAAATAAACCGACTTGAACATTAAACTCACTCTCTCTCTCTCCTTCTCTCTCCGCTCTTTCTCCCTGTCCAGTTGAGAATTGTACGGGGATGAGCGAGCAGAGGGTGGAAAGAGATTGCAATCCCTCGGGGGTCTATCGAAGTGCCCAAATTATCTCGGTTGCCCTAGAAAGTCCGCGTTAATGTATCTACCTCTTGCTACGAGTATTACACGTACCATTTGCGAAACTTCTCGTACAAACGATTATACCGATGCGATCGTTTTCCACTCTACCAAAGATAAAACCAAAAAGTTTAACCGTTCGACTCGAGTCAAACGCAGTGTAAAATTTATGTTTTCTTTTTATTTTTTTATTATTTACCATTAACGTAGTCGTCCAGGGGGAAATATATATTTTACTATGATTTTTCTAAAATTTTTCCTTTTAATCGAGTCGAGAATATTTTGTCGAGAACGTAGTTGAGCCACGGTACAATAATTCGAGAAGTCGAGGTAAAAAGATGGAAAAAAAGGAAAAGCGAAATTTGTCAAGACGTGATTTCCAGTCAAGGAGATCGATTATGCATGAAATCGATCGAAAAAAGCTCAAACGTCTCGGCAAAAGACTAGATACGGAGTGTAGGTGACGAGAAGAAGAAAAAAAATCAAAGGAGTAAGAGTCTCGGCATAAAGACCGGTCCAAAAATTGTTGGACGTCGAACGCTCCGAGGTAGGATCGTCCGCTATTGTCCGCAAACATCCTCTCTTCTCTCCTTTCCAGTCCGAGAGAGAGACAGACAGACAGACAGACAGAGGGATTCCTATGTATGTCCTGGGGATGTTGGCCTCTCTTAGCCTCACCCGGACGAGACGAGAAGACTCGCGCGACCCGGTATCTTTACGACCTTCCAGGGACATAAACTGACGTTATCCTCGTGCATATAACAGCGAGAAAGTGTGTGAGAGAGAGAGAGAGGAGGAGGATCAGCAGTCCCGCAGCTACAACTTCCAGCGACATAGTGCGGCACGCGTTCGAGATCTCTCACCCACCCTCTCTCTCTCTCTCTCTCTTTTATACTCGACGCGCGAGACACGAGATCGACCACGACGATACAAAGTCGACTCCGAATAGTAATACGACAGACGCTGGAGCGACGGGACGAGAACGAGGATGTAGAAAGAGAGAAGGATCCTTTTAGTACGGATGGTGGTTTCTATATATTATATGTATGAGAGAGGTCGCGGGGCGCTCACCGTACCAGTTAATGTGGTTGGTCTGTCAACGTAGACCACCATATATATAAATTATTTGCAATAGGTCTCCAGACGCCGAGAGATCTCGCCAATAGGTTCAGCCATTTTCTACTCGGTTCTTTAAGGGCGAAACGAGCATTAAAAATGAGTGGACAAAAATCGAGACAGTCTTTCCTTGAACCGTGACGTATAAAATACGCGCGTATATAGTACAGTAATACGTAATTACAAAATGGTAGAAATAAATATTTCATTCGACGCTCGAGCTTTCCCGTACGTTTACTCCTGTCTCTCCTCCCACAACTACGTATCCATTGGGTAACATAGCAATTGCGTAAACTCGTTCGAGTGATTTATCGACCAACCCTTAATCCGTCTATCTCTTCGGCCCCCGCCCCCCGCACCGCCACATGCACCGCAAACTACCAACGTTCATATATATTATATTAAGGTGTGTAAGACGAATAAAATTTACCGCAGAAGACGTGAGTTAGACATAAGGCAGACGTATAATTTTCCCCGATAAAAAAAAGTCCGAGTATAACCGCAAAAGGAAGAACGAACCCTCGGCGAAAAACGCAAACCCTTACAGCCTCTTCTTTCCTCCCGCCCTTTGCGAATAAAGCGTAAAATCGTTTAATTAATCTATCGTTACGATTTCACCCTGGCATCACGGTTCGGAAAAGAAAAAAGATTCTCGTAAACTCTTTATCCTCTGGACGATTAATTTCTTTTTATTTTATTTTCTCTTTTTTTCTCGTTAAATACGAGTCACCAACGGTGGTGGCGAAACGTCGAATAATTTCGTCCGAACAGTGAGCAGCCTGGATGGAAAAGTTGAGCGCAAAAGCTGCTGCTTGGCAAACTGTACGATTTACCCCCCTGTCCTCGTCCCCGACCCCTGCTTCTCTACCCCTTAGTTCGCAAAACTGGCCCGGAGTGTTAAGGTTTTAACACTCGTTTCCTCTCGCTCGAGATGAACGGATCTTTCTCTCTCTCTCTCTCTCTCTCTCTATCTCCCTCTCTATACATATATATATCAACAGAAGAAGTGGCAAGATAGAGAGGAAATAAGGGCTCGGAAACCTAAAGAACGGGAGAGAGAAAGGGAAAGTGGCAGCGGTCTGAAACCCCGATAAGAACTCCAAGAGAGAGAGACAGGGAGAGAAAAGCGTCTCGCGCACCCACTTTGCCTTCACTGAGCTCTAAATTTCTGCAAATTCCAAGAAGGCGAGGAGAAGCCCCCACCACACACACACACACAGCATACAGAGACGCAACGACTCCCGTCCATAAATCTCCCCCTTCGGACGTATTCAGCTGTGTGCCGCACACATACATACATATATATATATATATATGTAATCTAACGACCAAGCAGCCAGCCGTAACACGATCTCGCGCACCTTCTCGCGGAGCAAAAAGGCAGTGTATCACACCAGAAACGAGAAAGAGAGAGAGAGCGAGAGAGAGAGAGAAAAGGTTTGGTTGAGGAGCAAGTGGAAAAGCTCGTGCGCGCGAAGGACTTTTTTCAAGGAGTGCGATAAATTACCGAAAGACTCACGCTCCATATCCCTCCTCCGCCCCGAAAAAGCTTTATATATGTATCTATACATATATATATGGATATTGCATACGTGTATATTTATTTTAATTGACGTTAATCGGCCGAGGTTAGTTTAATGGTCGGTCTCGCTGTGGTTGACGAGGATGTACGTGTTAATTAATCTCTCGGGTTCGGAGATCACTGGGTACGTGATTATTATTACTATCATTACGATCGTCGATGGAGTTGCAATTTTTTTTATTCAACTTATCAATATCTAGGTAAGTATATTGATAATGGAGAACTTTTGTGTACGATTCATTATAATTTAATCGGTAGTTTTGACTCACAAGTTGTATTTTTCGTAGAGGTTGAATTCATATCGGAGTGGAAATTCTGAATTTGCAAAGTTTCGCTCCCGAGAGTGAGAATGGAAAACGAAATGAGTCAAGCGGATAACTCGTTTGACTGCTCCTACTGCAAACTGGCGTCCGCGAACTTAAGCAATAATCTCGAACTTTCTACTTCTCTCCCTCTCTCTCTAACACACACACACACACACACACACACAGACACCGGTTAGCTGGTCCGATGTATGTAACAACTGATGAGAGCCGTGAACTTTGTTCCTGTCGACTCTTCGTTACACACGCTTTCGAGGAGAACGAAAATTCAGACGTTTTGATGAACACGTGTATTATTACGTATATCCATATATAGGTACATATACAAATGTGTTGAAGAAACGCCTGATATATATATATATATATATATATATGGCATCGTAGTGGTGTATATGCGTGATTCGAGCAAACGGGGTAGTTTCGTTCCCAACCGTGAGCTCTCGCGGTACGTGTAATTTTGAAGCTGGTTCGCTCGGTGAACTCTAGGAAAGGCGAAACTTGAGCAATAAACGAGGCGGAGAGTGCCCGATCATCGAATTCTACCAGCCGGCCGTACGTACCTACTCGTTGCCTCGAGTAGAAATTTCTCGACTCGACGCAAAACAGGTACCTACTGCACGCTCGGACGTCTCATTTCGATCGCAAAAAATCAACATAAAATCCCACATTCCTCCGTGTTTATACTTTCCTCCAAAATTTCTTGTAGATTTATTGTTATTTTATCGCGTGATTTAATAAAAACGTTGATTTCTAAGGTCAAGGACTTTACAATGATTACGAAATTGCATTTGGACGAGAAGGGAAGATAATCTGCTTGTCGTAACCCGGCAATCTATGTACGTATGCGAATTCTTTTGTTATTCGAGCTTCGGTAACTCTCGTAATTACTTCATGTTCGACTCCCGCGACTCGCGTCCGGCTATGGGAAAACGCGACAAATATATATCCGGCAAGATTTACCTTGGCTTTTCCTCCATTACACCTCATCTACCTACATATATAGATACGTTAAATAGACATACGTAAATATGTGCGTGCGCGCGGCTCTGCAAGTCTATAAGTATATAACTGAATATGTACGAGTATACACGATATCCCTCCGGATTTCTCTTCTCTCGCACGGGTTAAATCCATCTGTCGAATTTTATAAACGATCGTTCCATCTCTCTCTGTCTCCGCGCTCCAAGATTTCATTTCACGAGCCGTCGAACAGCGCCTCGTTTCCGGTAGCCCTCAGTCTAGTTTTTATCTCCCGTCCCTCCAACCCCCACCCCCGTTCTCTCTTTCTCTCGTTGTACGTATAAAAATACCTATACCTATATGTGTGTGTGTGTGTGTGTGTGTGCGCGTCTCACGAGCATCAAACACATGCGCACCCAAGGACACCAGGCAACCCGGTCCTTTTTTTTCGTGACAGCAACGCCCAGCACCGTCGTAACCTATAGGTATATGTAACTTCCGCCACTTTCGTCCCGGCGTTCATAAATTTCTGCATTTTCCTCGACAATCCCCTTACACCGCTAATACCGATTTATATTTATTTTTTTTTTTTATGTTTTTCTTCTCGTTGATAGGAAGGACGTAATTTTCGTCGATTCGTTGCGCGAGTCCCGGGGGGCCAAGGTCAAAGAGGGCGAGAAGAACGGGGAAATTGCGGAAAGTTTTTCGATTGAAAATTATTCTTGCGTCTCACGTTGATAATTAAATCTTGACAAAATTATGAAAATGAGAATGATTTTTATTTGTATCATTGTTTCAACAACGATAGATTTAGTTTCTTTTCTGCAAAATTATTAATAATTATAATTATTTATTTTTATTTCTTTTTTCATGATTTTTGTTTGCATTTTATACGCACGTATAAAGTTTTTCCGTTCTCCCGGCTGTTTTGCAAATGTGCGTAAGAATGTCGCAAAGAGAAGAGAGTATTGACGTCGGTTGCTGCTTTTAAATATTGCACCCAAGTCACGTTTCAGGACCGTATCCGCAATTCCGCAGTTCTCCCGCCCCGTCCGAGTGGCCCACCGCGACACGCCTCTCCCTCGTACCTATTCGACCGAGCATCCTTGCTTCTCGCTCCGATGCCCAGACAACGGTGACGATCGACAAGAGGTGACGAAGAAGGGGGGCCAGGAGCAGAGAGAGAGAGAGAGAGAGAGAGAGAGAGAGCGACAGAGAAGATCCCAAAGTCGCATAACTACCCCCGCCTCCGAAGCTTTCTAAGGAGACGAGACCGACTTGTGGGGGGGGGGGGGGGGAACGGGTGAAAAACGTCTTAAGGGGGTAACGCGCGTGCCATACAAAAGTAAGGTCGAACAAAAATTGCGCGCCGATGATGACGGACAGGGGCGCGGAGGAAGGCTATACTCTTACGATATTATTCGAGAGTAAAATGTACCTTTTCTTTCTACTTGAAATTTTAGTCGAACGGAATGAAAAAAAACACACACACACACACACACAAAACTCTCGATACTTTTTTTATCGATAAAAAACCCTCGATGTTACGATCGTTTTCCTTGCGTAAAGGATCGCACACGACGCCTAAATAAAATATATCGTCGATATATTTGCTCTCGTTTATAACCATATATCTATATGAAATTACGGCGATAATGTCATAAGGGTGGTTTTCTTTTTTTGCACGCTACCACCATGAGAATAAAAGTGAAATAATTGATTGAGCCCTCTTCTGTCACACTCGCGACACTCACGACTACTATTATGTATAGGTGCTTTCGTAACGAATGACTCACGTGTGTGTGTGTGCGTGTGCGGGTGTATCATAGAGCAAGATTTATGGGCAGAAACTTCGACCCAGCCGCCAACCCCCCC
>JAPYZT010003607.1:0-10000 GCA_030522965.1 Tryphoninae sp. A BG-2022a
TAACAATATCCCTAATGTTTATGTGCAACTTTTGTTCGTAATGGCCTCATCTACCTCAGATTTCGCTATGCGTAACTTTATGCGATTCACGCTGTATATTGCATAAACTTTTAACCCAGTACCTAAAATTCTGACTTTCGACAACTTCTCGTTCCTTTTTTTCTCCATCGCACTGTACGCCATTCTGAAACGAATGTAGAGTTCTTCTCGCTCGTTTCCAGGTTCACGCTGCCAATTATTTCTTTCCCTTCCAATTTCAACGATTGTGATACTCGTTTACCTTGAAGTGGTAAGCACGCGGAAGTAAAGAAGAAGAAACGAAAGCCAGAGGGTTGAGAATGGAAGGCGAGTGAGCGAGATGATGGAATGTCCGCGTATCCTGGGGAATTGCGTGATGTTCCGGTATAAGGGTTCGTTAGAACCCGGCCAGTGATAAAGAAAAAGAACAAGCGTTTCGTCTCTCTGGTCAAGAACGTTACTGGTCGACGATTGGATTCATAGGATGTGTATTCTCGCACGTGCTTTAAGCCTCTGACTTGTTCATGAGTAGATGAGAAAATCTTTGTTTGTATCGTTGTTCGATTATGATACGGATACAAGTCGCGAAGTTGATCCCACACGGTCTAATTGTTAAGAGGGTAGTGAAGGTCACAGGAAATGAGGAATATCTGAAATGGGGAAACATTCTCAAGAGACCGCTCTTAATTGTGTTCTCCATGATGATAAATATATGTTGTAGGGCCAAATAATCGAATCTCTTACCGATGAAAATAATTAATTTCAGTGATAATTGCCTTTCTATCTTTTTGACAGTTTTGACACTGATCCCTTTTGTTTATCGTCCTATCTTCGTTTGTATCGTTGTTCGATTATGTACGGATACAAGTCGCGAAGTTGATCCCACACGGTCTAATTGTTAAGAGGGTGTTGAAGGTCACAGGAAATGAGGAATATCTGAAATGGGGAAAAATTCTCAAGAGACTGCCCTTAATTGTGTTCTCCATGATGATAGATATATGTTGTAGGGGAAAATAATCGAATTTCTTACCAATGAAAATAATTAATTCCAGTGGTAATTTCTTTTCTATCTTTTTGACAGTTTTGACACTGATAGCCTTTGTTTATCGTCATAAGAGAAAAATAACGCCACAATAATTTTTCGTTACGGTTAAAAATAAGGACAGATGATAATAATATATTAATCAAATTAAATGATGTTAATAGCATAACGAATAATCGAAAATCAACGTTCTCGACATATCGTGAACAAATTTCGCGATTTTTGCTTTTCAATTCCTCGTCGTTAATTTGCATTGCACAACGCAATAAATAATTAAAGCTGGAATAAAATAGTTTATTACGTACCTACTTAGTTGAAGAACAGTTATTCCATCTCCTTCCAACTCCGCTCGAATTCTTTGATGTACCAAACGATGCAAGAGCCGCATAAAAGCATAAGAGCACTCGACTACGAAAATGGAAAAATGTAGAATATTTTCAAACGATATTGCATCTGCTTTAGAGAACTGGAACGTATATAAAGACGAAGAAGATCGAGATCGTAGACTTGGAACGTTTCCTCGCAAGAGAAGACGAGATAGTTTCAGAGAAATACAAGATCACAAGATACGAAGGAAATCCATGTCGGAGAATCCAAGATGGTGGACGGAACGATTAAGAAAACCCGCGAAAAAAAAACTCCAGGAACGTACCATCCTTCGTAACGGAACACTCCGCGCACCGGCTCGTTCGGACAATAATTGCATTTAGCGGATTACATTTCGTGGGCCGCAATGTTGCTTACGTTTGGTCCTGAGTAACTGTGCAGAAATAGAACAGTCTCCAACTCTTAAAGCGTGTACCTGTCTTTTCCGGTTCCTTTTCACTCCCTTTAACAGTACATAAACCCTCGAAGCTCTCGCAAACTGCGCGTAGGCGGGTAAACCAGTCTTTCAAATCCCTTCCTCCCTTTCCCTCGTCGAGACTCACCATTTTCCGTTCCGTGGGGAAGAAATAACGTTTAGCCGATGTTTCTGATTCCTCTCTAGAAAATTGGATACTTGGACAAAACGAACGAGAAATACAAGGAGGAGGTAGGCGAGCGTCGTCAACGACGTCGCTACGAACCTTCGTCGGAGAGGTACACTGCAATGATCGTGGAATTCTATTTATTTCGATGTAGCTATGGAGCACGGTGCTTGTACGCGCGTAGAAGAAAAAAAAATCCGACCGATCACATGGATTTTCTGGCAAGTGTACGGAGGAAGAACTTAAAGAACGATGTCTGCTTTTGCCGGACAAGCGTTTGCTTTTACTCCCAATTGCCGGTTCTCTACGTATGGCCTGGACATCGTACGATAAACTCAGGACTGAGGAGAAATAAACTAACGAGTATAAATAAGTATCGAACGTCCATATACATAGACAACTATATATATATATATATATATATATATATATAAACTGCAAGAGGAATGTCGAACGACACGTACTTTGCACGACGTTGGACGACAAGATCTCTCCTGCGTCTCTCTCTCTCTCTCTCTCTCTCTCTCTCTGTCTCCGTATCTCCTTGTATATACGTGTTTGAGCCTTGTATAGGTAGAAAGACAGAAATGTAATTGCTCGACACACGCAGTTCAATCTCTTGTTCATCGGCTCTCGGTTTTACGAGACTCTCGATCTTCCAAGCACGTAGTTCTATCCCTGTAGATCGCTCGATCCCCTTCGGGTTGCGAGAGCTGCATCCTATAAGGACCACAGCGAAGAAAAAAAGAACAAAAAAATTATCTGGATACATGAGAGCGAGATCCTCGAGCAGGAAATCAGTGCACGTTGGTGAGACGAGCATGAAGAAGCGGGAATATAAAAGGACACGACGATTACTCACGTACATACGCGCATTATATATATACGAAGTGGGTTTTGCGATAACGAAAGAGGAACGAGAGAGAAAGAGAAAACTGAGAAAGCAAGGAAGAAGACAAATTCAATTGATGGATTCTTGAAAATAAAAGGTAACGTCGTTACACGAGGTATCGAACGCACATTTTACGAGCGTACGAGTATGCACGTAACTGTAATGCCTCCTCTCGGCAGAAATTTGCAACGATAAACCCTTCGACTAGTTTTACGAACGGAGTTAAAGGTGTGCGTATGACGACGTCTACCCCAGTCTCATGGGATGAAGAACCGATTCAAATTCAAGAGGTTACCACCATCGTTAAACTATATTCCACAACTCGATCGTTTATTACCCTTCTGTTCGTAACAATACTCGGTATTCACTATAACGACGACTTCACGTTCGATTCTATTGAATTGATTTTCAGGAGATATTGCAAATTATTACTCAATCTGTCTATATATAAATTGCAATATCTCCATGAAATCAATTCCATTGAAATAGATATCGATACATTTGTATTTCTCCATTGGTTTTTAGAGTGAGAAAATCGTGACAAACTATCTCTATAAAAGTAGAATTGTTTTGAAGGGTACATCAATTGTGTAACAATTCTGATTTTATTTCTGCGAGAATTGTTATTATACAATTCAACAATATTTAACAAATTAAACAGTTTTCATCGGATTTCGAATATTTATATGGAAAATTTCATGATGAGATGTAATTAAAAATGATATTGAATTGCTCTCAAACAACATACACAGATACTTCTTCATACTCCTTATATCACGCATCATACGCATAGGGAAATATGATTATTGTCGAGCTTGTCAATTAGAAAGAATAATAGAAATCATTCTCAATATAGATAATCTGATCATTGTCGATCTTGTCGATTTTGTCGAATAGAAATCCTTATCTTGTATTTATATGTCGTTATCCCTCAATGGCCCTTCCATTCCGGAGCACTTCTTAGATTGATGATTTTTCCCAGTCTCTAAACATCAGTGGCCACTCCGTATTATTGTAACAATGATGTGACTAGTTGTGGTTGATGAGAAGAAGTTCCAACGTTGTTGGCGGTACGACGACCTGGAACGAAAGACACCGAGCCTTGTCGATGGATCCACAATTCGCCCCTGGATCGATGGACCTGCGCATTGATCCATTGACCGAACGGGAGAAGATCACGTTGTTCTGTGGATGATCATGGCGCGAAGTATTGCGTCATTGCAGCGTCTCGAGCATCTCGTCATTGCAATGTCTCAAAAATTCCGTATCCTGTCGGCTCTTGTCAACATTGATGCCAGATCTAGCATCGACGAGTGGGCAGGCGCGTACACTCAAAAAATCGGTTTCAGGTCGCCGTCCGAACGACACACTACGGGGTCGTGTGCTTACGGCAAGGTCTACGTAAGACCAACGTACGTACAATCGGGCCTACCAAAGGCCAACAATGCAGCCAACCGATCAGGTTGATGAAATAATACAGCCAACCGATCAGGTTGATGAAACTATACGGCCAACCGAACAGGTTGATGAAACTATACGGACAACCGATCAGGTTGATGAAACTATACGGCCAACCGAACAGGTTGATAAATCTATACGCTCAACCGATCAGGTTGATGAAACAATACAGCCAACCGATCAGGTTGATGAAACAATACAGCCAACCGATCAGGTTGATGAAACTATACGGCCAACCGAACAGGTTGATGAATCAATACAGCCAACCGATAAGGTTGATGAATCTATACGGCCAACCGATCAGGTTGATGAAACAATACAGCCAACTGATCAGGTTGATGAAACTAAACACGAGACTGCAATGACGCGCGCGAAAAACCTTTAATAGTAAAATCATATCTGTATTTACATGTGCACAAAAACATAGTCGCAACAACATGGGTTTTTATACCTTCGGACTTTTCCCATACGAGCCAATAAAAATATTACATTTCACTCCTCAATTATCGTGAGTTTTCAATAAAAAATCATACCATAATTCAATCTTTATCACTCGATCCAAAACCCTAAACGAAACTACGAGGTGACTTCGCATTTGAAGGAGCTTCGACAATACACACGTGACCCGACAAAGTACGCGTAGATTTAAACGGATAAGGCGAAACATTTCGTTACAATTGTAAAAACCAAATTGTTAATGCATTTTTCAAAATTAGATAGCGATTAAGTATGTTTTTTTAAAATATACAACTCAATTTTGAATCAAAACTTCGTACTTTTCCTGAAAAAATGGCGTAACTTTCACGAAAAACATTTTTTTCCCACTTTGAACCACATATATGTATATTCAATCGTATATCTCGATTAAATAAAACATAATTAAAAAATTGATGCTTGTTTATTTTCAGAAGCGGTGGAGACGATTTGGGGTGTGGCGGGGAAAAGCGTGAGTCTTCCCTGCGACACACTTCCACAATCTCGCAACACAAATGACGCAGTTGACATGTTACTCTGGTTCAAAGAACCCAGTGGCGAACCGCTCTACAGGTATACATTTTTTTTTTTCATATATACATTATGTATCAACTATGTATAACAGTGATATAGATATTTATAACTGTTTATCACGTTCTTGTTAACGCATTAACTTTCTGCGCTCAAATCGATTACGCAAGCTATGCATATATAAACATGAGAGAAACTCACTCTCATGGGTTATACATCATGCTCTGATGTCGAGATACTCGGGTAAAAGAATATTTTTTACTTTACTGACTGATTCGTTCTTTATTGAATATTCACATCGCGAAAGAAGTTAAAATTTCTGTTCATCGAATGTTAAAACCTGCTTCTCATACAAACTCATAGAAAATTACTCAGCCATGAGTGATTTCTGTAGGATAAACTCTTTTTCATAATCCATGTTTAAAATAAAATAAAAATAGTTTGAGGATATTGATTTTTATCTCAAAGACGTTCAATTAGTCGAATTAAATATTTTGTGATAATGAAAAATTCTGTAATCTCGATTTTTTTAAAACGCACGTGCTTCAGGAATATTTGGAGGAAAAAGTTCGTATGTAAAAAATAGAAACAGTGGATATGCATGCAATCCGTGTTCCGCGACTGCTCGCTCCTAACTCTCTCTCTCTCTCTCTCTCGCTCGATCTCTCTCTCCTTGTTCTTCGGTTCTCTACTCTCAGTCGCGTGCCTTGTTTATTATGCACATTTTGTTGGCTCGGGTATTACGACTCCCTCGAGCTTAACCATAAAACAACCAGTAGAAAGTACGCAACCACTCCCCGGCCGAGGAGCTTCGGAATGAAGCGGAGGGGTGGGAAAAAATAGTGAGAAATTATACGAAAAGTGCGAAACGACGAATGTGGAAGAAGAGACGAGGGATAAAAGAGACCAGAGACACGATGTGGATAAAGCTTCGAAGAACATTTGAGCTTTCACAAGGAAGCATCGAAGTGTGTTGAAACAAAGCACCACAGTGACAATACTGTAATAAGAGCTTCTCGCGTTGCACACACGTTCGAACACGCTTGAAATTTCAATCTCCCTTCTCCCATTTCCAATCACTTCACTCTTTCAAAGCAACAAATTTCTCTCGAGCTTAACGACAATCTATCTTTCCTCTTTTTTTGTTGTTGTTGTCAAACACAGGAATAAAATACGTCGTATAATATATTTACCAAGAAAAATATAAACTCGTCGAGAATATAACGAGGACCGTGACTTATTACGTAAAACCTCGTCAGACAGCAACGTCGCGCGGGCTTATCGAAAAACCGATGCTAACTGAAAAACGCAATTTTACGCCTATAGCACAATGGACTGTCGCTCGTTATCGTAAGTTGGCAATTAGTTTCTCCACGGACAGATTAAGCCTCGCTGGCTAGCTAAAACTCGTCAGTCGGATGCGTTCGCTGATGAGGTTTCGACATGGCATCAAAATATCGAATACTTTTCGTCCCGTGTTTGATCGTAGTGTGAGTATTTGCCGTTAGAATTCTCGAGTCATTGACGAGTATCGATCTATCTTAACAGCTCGTGGATGATTCTCTTACAATTAGCGAAACTGTCAAGCCCGGAAGTCCCGCGAGATGAAAAAGAGGGAACAGTTACTTGGAAAAAATACAGCTATAGCGTCGATCTAAGAAGGAAATATCTCAGTATGCATTTTAACGAATGGATTCGCATCGACGGAGATCCAACCGAGCTCGGCATTACAGCCACTTGGCTGCGCAATGTTACGAATACCGCCGATATGGAGGTAAAACGAAAACAAAACAAAAAAAACAATATTCGTTTCTTTCCTATTTCGTGAAACTATTCGTTTTCAATATTAAAGCACGGATCTTATTTCTCTCTTGGCAACCCAAGGTTGTTTATATCGTACAAACGCCAGACGGAAAAACCAAAATTGCGGAAAAGTCGATAGACTCACCGCGGCTGTGCTCCGGCCAATATTTCCACGACTCTTGGGACAGAAACATCATAAAAATTTACAACAAGGAAATGACTGACTCTCTCGGTTGTCCCATAAGACCGGTACGACGGTATAAACATAACGTTACACTGTACTTTTCTCCAATATCTTGGAAAAATATTGCTCTCTCTCAGTTCTTCGTCACGTCTTGCTCGAGCATTGTAGTCTGCACGGTAAAGAAATGGAATGAGCGAAAGAGAGAGACGAAAAAAAGAGAAATGGGAGACAGTAGAGGGTAGGCTTTCGCGGGTGGATGGGAAGAGGGGGTAAGGGGTGAAGTAGCAATGAGAAGTATAAATAATGCTGAAATTCTTCAGGGTACGATCCATCCACTCGACGCGTTTAGTATCAACATTGAGTTTGATAGAAAGGTGCCTTGTCAGACCCTGCACTTCATCATGGATCTTTACCCCGTAAACGAGCCAATCTCCACGGCTTTTCTTGCTCTCGAGGGTGACGTTCGCTCTGTCTCCGATTGCTAATCTCACGCAGCATATGTTACGAGTATTTCATCGGACTTCGATAAATGCGTTTCTTATGAAATGTTTTCTCGCGAAAAATGTCGATCTTTTCGAGAGCGAATAACATTCGTGTGTAATTATGAATGCGGGAAGGAAGGTAACTTAATTATTGCTCCAATTTCTATTCAATATTCAATCGAACATAAATTATGTATTGTTTTAAATTTAATAGTTGATTATTAAAAATTATTGGAGAGTGAGTTTGATAAATTGATAAAAAAAATAAATCCCGGATACATTTTTATAGCTTGAAAAAATATTGACGGAGTGAAGAGGATGATCGATCATCCCTTATCGTGCATAAACGGAGAACAGACAACCGGATCGAAGCTCGTTCACTCGGAACATTTTTATTCGCGTCCACGATGTAAATGTAAATAAAAGCGTAAGTAGATAAAAGTTTTCGCACTCCCTATTTTCCAACCGATCTTGCGGGTGCGGGCGGAGATGGCACTTCTCGCTCCTGCGAGACACTGCGGTTTTCCTCGCTTATTCCTTCTCGTCTCGTTCGTTCACTCTCTCTCTCTCTCTCTCTCTCTCTTTCTTTCTCTTTCCCTCTCTCTCCCTTTCTCTCTTTCTCTGCTCCCCTCTCATTCGTTCCAGTTTTACCTCACCTTTGCCAGAGATGCAAGGATCTCCGTCTCTATCACTCCTGTCGATGAAAAAGACGGCGAGGACGAAGTGATGAGAGGCAAAGAATACTCCAACCCTCCCTCCTCCGGTTTTCTCGTCCTTTCAAGTAGCACCGGGCAAGCACAACTACCGATGGAGTTGCACGGATTCCGAATACTGATTGTCGGCTTACCACGGCTTTCTTATGAATAAAACAGCCGTTACGATCTCACGGCGTTTTGTCTATAGCACAACCAGAAACGCTTCGCAATAAGCTCTCGCGAAGGGTGGAACTGGAGAAAACGGAAGAGAAGAATGCTTACTCGACTGCGGTCTTGTTGTTTTTTCGAGTAGAAAATAACGTCTCTCTGCCTACTCGTGTCTGTATATAGCTCTCTCTCTCTCTTTCTACCCCTAACTAGAACCCTTTTAGTCTCGCTCACCTAATCGACAAGATTTTGGCGTATTGTAACCGGGAAATCATGCTGAACGTCAACGCTGTATTAAACTAGATATTACGATTATAAATTGGATATCCTCCAGCCCCATTCCAGAATATTTAGGAACACGAGGGTTGACCACTCGTCACCCCTAAATCGTCACCCCCGCAATCGACCTAAATCGTTGATCGGTTTTGACGACTGGATGACGAAAATTATTGAGAGTGCATCAGAAAGTAAAATTAGGATCGGATAAGATGGTGGACGGCTGTGATTGGTGGACCATGATGGAACTGACTTAAAATACTTTGACATGATTGTCGTAACAAATCTACGTCGAGAATTGAAGAAGATGAAACGACATATATAGATCTGCGTGCTCATCAAATTTTGGAAATAATCGTGCTTGCAGAATGTGACCTTCGCTTTTTCAACAATCTGTGGTGATTAAAAAATATATCGGATTTTTATAAAAACTTCAGGGCATGTCCCTGGAGGTCCAAATAACTTACAAAAAAATTGCCTCTGTTCTTGTGTCTCCGAATAGAACTCATGTCTATTCCGACTGGACTACAAGAGATCAACGAGACTTATCGATCGTAATTCTGTTGAAATTTTAATCAGATAATAAATTTCTTTATTCCACCCAGCTCGTGGGTTTATTATAAAATCCAGGATTTTATTGCTTCCTCAATGAGAGTCTCGGATGAGCTAAATTATAGTAATTTTGAAATATATTTTACGTTTGTTGACGTACGATATTCGTGTGTTAAAATAAAAATTAATTAACATATCATAGAATTCAGAGAGTAATTCAGAGAAATTATTATCCGAAAAAAAATTACCGGGTTCGGTATTAAAAAAGCTAACCGTGTACATCAGCACTCGTAGTAGAAATTTGTATGGTGTGTATTTTATAATACAGTGCTGCATTTTCAACAAGGATAAAAATAGAGAATGATAATTACGTTATGTAAATTGTGATCATTTAAAAAAACGTGTAACACGCTGCAACGAATTATGCTCACTGGCACAGGAAGCTTTGTTTGCATAA
>JAPYZT010003608.1:0-14599 GCA_030522965.1 Tryphoninae sp. A BG-2022a
AATTAATATTATGTTTTTGTGGCTATTATTATTATTATTGTTGATTTCTTGTAATGTTCAAAGTACACGATTTTTAATTTTTTTAATAATAAGTGTTACGAGGGATAATATGAATTAATCAAAGAATGATTCGAGGAATTTTAAGCTGGAGGAAAAAATAAATTATTTTGTTATTCGATTGATAAGAATTTGATAAATTATTCTTCTGTTGTGAAAATAATAATTATTGTTATTATCAGTTTGAAAAATTGACTGATAACACTGTTGTTTTATCGGAATAATAATCTTTTATTCCCATATTTTTTAACAATATTGTGTAACTATAATGATAATAACAGCAACGATGCCATCATAATAAATATTCATATAATTATTATTTTTAATTAACATTATTATTCTTCTTATTATTATTATTTTCTTGATTTCTTCTAATACTCAAACAATACGATTTTTAATTATTTAAATAACAACTATCATGCTCAATAATATCAATTAATCAAAGAATGATTCGAAGAATGGCAAGCTGAAGGAAAAAATAAATTATTTTCAATTATTCTTCCGTTATGAAAATAATAATAATAAAAATAATAATAATAATAATAATAATAATAATAATAATAATAATCGGACTAATAATTATATCGATATAATTTTTTCATTTGCATATTTTTTTAACAATAATAACAATAATATTAATTTCTTTTAATTTCATAATTCGTTCAAATTTTTTCAGCTGGCTCGCAGAAGACTCCCTTCTCCGGTTCTTTCTCCCTTGTGCTTGCCTCACCTGGCAAAATTCTCAGATATAGGCCCAACGAATCGTGAGCTCACCTGAGCGCTCTAACCGGGTCCCAGGTGAGAGTCAACGCGAATGTACCTCTCGAACGTCTCTCCTTGTACCAACGCTCTTCTCCTCTCTCTTTCTCTCTCGCTCTCTCTCTCTCTCTCTCTCTCTCTCTCTCTCTCTCTCTCTCTCTCTCTCTCTCTCTCTCTTTCTCTCTCTGTCTTTTTCTTTCTCTCGCTCCTTCAGTTCCTTCCAATCTCCGCGAGCGGAGGCCGCATACCTTCCTTGCACGATGCAGTGTTCGCCTGTCCATTGCCTCGCCGACAACACCGGTTAACTTTTCGAAATCTCCTTGAGCCTTCTCTCGGCCACGAGAGAAACGAGTTATCGACATTTCTTTTATTATTTTCATTCGTTTATTCATTATTTCTCATGCTTTTTAAACGATACACGTTAACAAATAATGTGCTCGATTGTGGGAAGTGACAGTGACAGGAAACGTTGAAATTTTGGTGGTGACAATGACGAGGTGATTTTTTATTTGTGTGTGTTTTTCGTCTATCGAAATTCGAAGCATTAAGGATTAACTTATGACCTCGTAAGTTATTAAAAATTCACTAATTAATTCATTAAAATTAAACAAAAATTACAACAATACATTTTATTTTTGTAAGCAAAAAGACGTTTTTGGAAAACGAATGAATTTTTCCTACGATCGTTCGACGTTCATTAGTAAAATTTGTGTCAATGTATCGTTCCAAAAATATTGTTTCGATCGAAATTAGATTGCGTTTAAGAAAAACATTTTTCAACAAAATTAACTTTCGTTCATGTAAAATTTTTTTATGAAAACGAAACGTAAAATTGGGACAAGCTTGTATCTTGCAAAAACAAATTTACGACAGAACTGTCGAATATTTCTGAACGAAAAGACTTAACAAAAAAGGAACCGGGTCCATTCACCGTTCGTCATGCTCGTGCGGTGTAGGAAATTCCACGCGCGTAACGTAGCGCACGTAGGTTCTCTCGATGGTGTAGGAAATAACGGTTTTTTTCTCGTCATTTACGATTAAGACTGTCCCGGTGAGACGCACGCGTACGGTCGTAAGAAAGAAGGAGTGACGACGAGAAGGCGACGAGTAGTTGAAATAACAAAAAAAAAAACAAAAACAAAAAAAAATAATTAAAAAAATAGATCCTTCGATAAAATCGAGAGAGAAGAATCGATTGTTCGTAAAAGTATGTTCGAGATTTAGTTAGCCCCGAGTGACGAAAGTCATTTGGAGGGGGATTTATCGTGAAAGGGAAGAGAATCCCGTTTTTTCTCCGTTGTTCGCGTCCAGCGCGTTGACGATGTTTTTACGATGGTCAATAGCGAGCGAGCAGCCATGGGCAAGTTTTGTTGGTTCGACCATTGGTCAAAAACACTCGACGAAACGAGATGTACAGAGAAAAGAGAGCGAGATGGAGAGAGATGCGAAGAAAGAAAGGGAAGCGCTCTTTCTCGGTCGCGTGGCAATGGGAGATTTCAATGCGCGAACAAGCGGGCTCCTCGCTGTATATAGCAATGAGCGAGGCGAAACGCCCCCGCGACGATTCGCGACCGCGATCATCCATGAACAATGTGATTCTTTATCGAGAAATGTTTTGTTTTTTATCGAATTTTTGTCGATCGGTTTTTTATTACGATTTATTCGATCCATAAACGACGTATTATCGAGAATGTACAGAAATTGATCAAACGATGACAATGGGTATAATAATAATAAAATAATAATAATAATAATAATAATAACAATAATTAAAAAATTATTATCGTTAAATAATATTGATTATAATTTATCATTTTTAATAATTCATGTAATTATTATATCTATAATTAATATTATAATAATTTATTAATTAATTTATCTATTCAGGGTTTTATTTTTAATGTGTTTTTTAAAATTATTTAAATTGCTCTTATTGAATTAATAATACTAATAATGATGAAAGTTATTGTTATTGGTGTTGTTGTTTATTATTTATAACGATCGATTAAATCGAACGTCGAGGTCAATGGGAAAGGAAGAGGCACGGGGATCCTTCTCGTTCGGTCTTGAATTCCAGTACCAGTTCTTCCAGCTCGTACGAGCAGGATGCAAATGTTGATTTGGTATAGCACCTATGCGCGAACTGGTACTCTCTCTCTCTCTCTCTCTCTCTCTCTCTCTCTCTCTTGCTTACCGGTTGCTGCTTGCCGCTCGTTGCGCCGACATACCGGTGTTTGAGTCACGAGCATCGCGAGTCCGGAGCGTGACTCGAGACGAAGTCGAGTTTATAATCGCGATCTTTCACTCGTTTCTCGACTCACGATTCTTGCCCTTGGTCTTACTCGCGTCATCATTTTTCACTAGAATTCAAGCAAAAACGACGAATGACTCGATCGTATAAAAGAAAATGTGCAAAATCGGCAAGAAATCGGCAAAAATCGGCAAAAATCGGTAAAAAATCGGTTGCTTTTTTTACCGATTTTCTTTCTTACGACGTTTTTAACGAAGAAAAATGAATACTTTTAGCGAATTAATCGTTCTTTAAGTCCGTCAAAGAAGCGCTCACCGCCCTAGTGTAATGATATGGAAAGGAGAGAACGCGAGACCGTCGGAACGCGGAAGCCGTTGCTCGTTCAACGCGCCGCGAGGAGAACTCCATTTTTACATTGTCGACTATAAGTACGTATGTACAGACGATACATACATATAATCGTTCGCACGCACGAGAGAACTGAAATTACTGGGACGTTACATCTTGAAACGATGCGCGATGTTTCGCGGGCTCGTTTATCCACGTCGAATCGACGATTATAGATATAGATATCTAGCGGTAAGGAGGAAACATCGAGGAATCGGTATGGTTATTCAATGTTCCGTTCAACGAAGCGAGAGGAAGTGACGATCGGTTGGGCAAATAACACGAACAATCGCACCAATTTTCATACCTGTCTCTTCTTACGATACAATAATTATTTTTACATAATACAATAATTATTTTTTCGAATAAAAGATGAAATATAATCGAAAATATTTAATCGAATGAATTAAATATTCTTTTTACTATTGAATTAACAATTTTGATTTTCTACAAAAGAATTTATTCCCTCGAATTTTGAATAAAATAATAATTTTTTTATAGCGAAAATGATAAAATGATAAAAAATACAATTATCGAATTATCAAAATTTATGATTTTTGTTATTTTTGCAATTAATAAATTGCGAAAATATCGCTCGATTCAAAATTATTTGCGTCGTCAAATTTCAACCACTATTTTATGTCGTTTTTTTTATATTCGTTTCCATGAGAATTTGTCACGAGAAAGTCGATGCGAGCGACAAAGATAATACGCCGTTCGTGATAATGCTCGACCGCGTGTGCCGGATCGAAAGAAAGGGTAATAACCGAGGTATTACTATTAACGTATAGAGAAGTGAGAGTTAACGTTGGTACAACGTTGAAGGAAAAAGAATTACGAGAACGACCGGTGTACGAAAGCGTTTCTCGGTCTTTTTAGATTCCTAGACTTATCCCCCCGGACAATTGAATTGCGCAACGCGAGAGCGAGAAACGCGGACTCGCTCGTTCCCTTTCGGAGAGGTTTCAGGCTGTGCCGAGTCCGTTGTGTTTCTGCGAGACTCGCTTCTCGCGAAGTTCTAGATCTAGAAAGTCTTTTGCCAACTATGTCACGTGACCACCAACTATACAAGGTGAGTTTCATAAGGTGCCTTAAACTTTATTTTAAGGTAGATGGGATCAATACAAACAAAAGTTGTAAATATACATTGGAGATATTTTTAATAGTTTACGAGATATAAATGTTTAAAATTGGTCCAATCAGAGCGTAGGGCGTTACATTTTGGGCTGCTAAATTCAGAGCAGTTAATTTTATTTATTATTTTATTACACAGTGATTTTTATTTCTCGGGCTTTGGCTGCTCTGAATTTTGTAACCTAAAATGTAATGTCGTACATTGTGCTATCTCTACGGTTAGGGTGGGGAGTGGGCGGTTCCAATGTTTCGCGGCGCGCTCTGATTGGACTAACTTAAAACATCTGTATCTCGTAAACTATTAAAAATATCCCTAATGTATATTTGCAACTTTTGCTTGTAATGATCCTATCTATCTTAAAATAAAGTTTGAGACACCTTATAAAACTCTCCCTCTATATAGGTATATACGTATATAGATATATATATGTATACAGGTGTGTGTGTGGGTCTTTACACCATAATCGAGGTATCCTAGACACCTCGGAGGAAGAAAGGAAGCGTATATTTCATGTAATCAAAAGTTTCGAGACAACGAATTATTATTCTCTCCTATGAGATTTTAACTCATATAGTCTTGATTATTCTTTTGAAACGATCGTTATACAATCGTGGGATAAAAAATTCGCAATTAGCCGGATAATAAACGTTCGATGAGAATTTTGTAATTAAAAAATGTATCAGAATACATTTGTTAAGTAAATTTAAAAATGTGATAATTGATGTTTTGGGTTTTTGCTAATTTTGTAAATTAAAGAAGAAATTATTTACGTTACTTTTATTAAGTTTATTATAATTCTCTTTTTAATTCGTTCAAGAAATCAAATTTGTTCGATAAGTTGTAACAATTTTAACCACTGCGATAAAATTATAAATAGAAGGGTTGAAAACCTCGAGATTTTAATGCTGAAAAATCGTAGAGCATGGCAAAAAAATGAAACAGCCTATGAAAAAAGAAAACATATTTATGTTGCACTGACCGAGAAATCTGATTTTATCGCCTGTGTAATTTTTTTTTCTGGTTAATGCTCAGTGAAGCCATATAATTTCCTTCATTTTATTTATGATCGAGAAGGATCGTAAAATACGTTCAGTAAAACAAAAATAAGAGAATAAAGAAAAAGGACGAAGAGGATGATGCAAAAGACGAAGACGAAGAAGAAGCAGAAGAAGATGAAGACAAAGAAGAGAAGCTAGGAAACTTATCACTGGGTCACCAGTTTCTTCATTCCAATATTTATTTACTTTTCTCCATTATAATTATCATGCTTTAATTATTTTCCTTTCAAAAGAATTCAAAGTTCTCCTGGTCAAGTGACGCGGTAAATGATGGAAAATTCTCTATAGTATCGACGTAAGAAAAATTCTCGTAAAACATTCTCAACGGTCAACTTCTTCACCTTTCTTGAGAGCACATCGTCTTTTTCTTCGTCTTGCACCGAGCCAGAAATGGAATCTGATTTCTAACGGCTTTTCACTGTGATCGTATATACGACTACCGTGTTATTAAATGCACACACATAGATGCACATGCACATGCACGTGTTACCGGTAACTCGACTCGTCATGATCGCCTTTTTTCTCAACGATAAAATGCTGCACCGGGATACCGCAGAGTATCTCCAACCGGCTATTATTGTCATTATCGGCGTATCTCAAATTACCGGTTTCTAAAACTGTTAGCGAGTATGTACCCGGAAAAACTGGGTGGAAATATTTTTAGAATTTGAGAAATATTTGTCGGTTTGAAAAATAAATTGTAGGTAATTGATAGGAGTCTATTCGAAAGTTTAATACGTCGGACATTTTTTGTGAAATCGATATGTTTTTGAAAAAAAGTTATTGATTTTTTTCGTTATGAAATGTTTGGTTGAGTGATAAGTAAAGATTGATGTATACTCGTTAATAGTTTTTCAAGACAATTGATAAAAGATTGATAAAAAAATATAAAAAATTGATATAAAATTGATACAAAATTGGTACAAAATTGATACAAAATTGATACAAAATTGATACAGAATTGATAAGAAATTGATAAAAGTTGATACAAAATTGATAAGAAATTGATAAAAATCAATAAACAATTGAGTAAAAATTGTTTCAAAATTGATACAAAATTCATAGAAAATTGATAACAAATTGATACAAAATTGACACAAAATTGATACAAAATTGATACAAAATTTATAAAAAAATTATAAAAAGTTTATACAAAATTGATACAAAACTGATACAAAATTAAACAAAATTGATACAAAATTGATAAGAAATTGATAAAAGTTGATACAAAATTGGTACAAAATTTATAAAAAATTTATAAAAAATTTATAAAAAAATTATAAAAAGTTTATACAAAATTGATACAAAGTTAATACAAAATTGATACAAAATTGATAAGAAATTGATAAAAGTTGATACAAAATTGATAAGAAATTGATAAAAATCAATAAACAATTGATCAAAAATTGTTTCAAAATTGATACAAAATTCA
This sequence comes from Tryphoninae sp. A BG-2022a, assembly GCA_030522965.1. Taxonomy (NCBI): domain Eukaryota; kingdom Metazoa; phylum Arthropoda; class Insecta; order Hymenoptera; family Ichneumonidae; species Tryphoninae sp. A BG-2022a. The sequence goes on from JAPYZT010003608.1 coordinate 7,080, forward strand.
TAAAAAATTGATAGAAACAAATTGATAAAAAGTCTATACAAAATTGATACAAAATAGGTACAAAATTGATACAAAATTTATAAAAAGTTTATAAAAAATTGATAAAAAGTTTATAAAAAATTGATAAAAAGTTTATAAAAAATTGATACAAAATTGCTAAAAAAATTTATACAAAATTGATAAAAAATTCATCCAAAAAAATAATTTTAAAAAATGACAAAAGATAAAAGTACAATTACAACAGTAACAAAATTTATTTATTGGCAAATATGTATAAATCAAAGTTTCGCATTTGTCCTCTGACAACAAAAAAAACAATTTCCAATAAAATTAAAACGTGATTCGAATCAAATTCGAATTGTTTAGATGACGATGCGTCTGTTTCTGCTATTCCTGTTGACCACCTATGCCCCATCGTCACGGGCTCAGGTGATCAACAGAGCGCCACACTTCATTCAACATGGGGATATGGCGAGATTGGCCGTACCGGAGAGCACTCCGCCTGGTTCACCCGTTTACACACTCCGTGGCGAAGATCCCGAGGGCTCGAGGCTTCATTACTCCATCAGCGGTGAATATTTCACCGTTAATCGAGACACCGGATTAGTCGTATTAAGAAAACAGCTCGACCGAGAAACTCAGGATCTTATCGAAGTCATTATCAGCATTACCGGTAAGCCAGAAAAAAATCAAATATGATTATTATTATTCCCTCACAAACCGGAAGACAAACATATTAAAAAAAAAATTAAGCCCAGCAATCATAAAATGAGATTATTATTAAAATTATTAACTAATTAAACAATTTATTATTTATGGAAGAAATTTATTTTCCAAATCGTGCGAGTAAATCCTTTTTTTCCCTTTGAATTCTTTCCCTATGTAAAATAAATATGAAAATAACGATAAAAAAAAAATCGGTCGCGCTTTCGAGATTTTACGATGGATTTTTCTTGATCGTTGATAGACGAGGGTATCGCCGGTTCGGAGCCGAACACAGTCTCGTTGAGAAGAGAAATTGCAGTGCTTGACGAGAATGATAATCCACCGGTTTATCACGGTCGTCCATACGCAACGAGGGTTCTCGAGAGCGCGAGGATCGGTGGTCTCCTGTTGCCGGAAGGAACGATCGTCGTTACCGATCTCGATGGTGGCGTTAACGCAGACGTCGACGTTAAGTGCGTTTCTGCCTCACAGGACGACGACACTTGCTCGACTTTCGATGTTTCGACCGAACAGGTTAGCCAAACGTCATTACCGATTCTCGATCTCTCTTTTTATTTACGTACCGGAAGTTCAATATTTTACCAATTCATTTTCTCGATCAGATCGCGGAAGGTCGATACGACGTGAGGATTACCATAGCCCAGCCCCTTAATTACGAGAGGAGAAATTCTTATCTCATAAGTTTACTGGCGACAGATGGCGCTAGTGAACCGTCCAAGAGGCTGCAGGCTCGGGCTACCGTTGCTGTCGACGTTCTTGACGTTCAGGTAAGTTTCTGACGATCGTGATAACGGGAGAACTACAATTCTTCGAAACGTGTAACGAAAGGAATAACGAAAAAAAGAATTTATAGAAGAGTTATTAACATTTTCCAGGATCAACCGCCGACATTCTTGAACGCGCCTTACAGCGCCGCCATTCCTGAGAACACTCCAAAAGGTCATACCGTTCTAACGGTGAGAGCTCGCGATGGTGACACCGGTGAATCCAGGCCGTTGTTGTTGAATCTCGAGGACGATGTGTTCAAACACTTCGAACTTGTCACGTCCAGAGACGGGGATATCGCGATCGGTACACTCGTCACGACGGATGTACCGCTCGATCGTGAAAATCCTCGTATTTTACACGATGGAGGAATTTATAGCTTTCGTGTACGAGCGACGGAGCTTATCAACGACGAGATTCCGGCTGATACGGAAACCTCGGTCGTCACGATTGTTATCACTGACGTTGACGATCTTTCGCCGATTTTCAACGAGAATTATTTCAATATTAAAATTTTCGAGGATATCGGACTCGACACTCCACTTCCGGGTAAATGCTTCTTTTTTTTTAATTGAAATTGAAATTTAATTAAATAATAAATTATTTTCTTTCGAGTGTGTACTTGGAAAAAAATGGGGGCGAATGTTTTTAGAATTTAAGAAATATTTGTTGGGTAGAAAAATTAATTATAGGTAATTGATACAAATTTATTCGATAGTTTAATGCGTCGGAGAGTTTTCTGTGAAATCGAAAAGGTTGGAAAAAAAATTATTGATTTTCTTCGTGATGAAATGTTTGGTTGATTGATAACTAAAAATTAATGTAAGTCGTTAATTGTTCTTCAAGAAAATTTATAACAAATTGATAAAAAAGTGGTACAAATTGATAAGAAATTTATTAAAAATTGATACAAAATTAATAAGATATTGATAAAAAATTGATAAGAAATTTATTAAACATTGATACAAAATTAATAAGATATTGATAAAAAATTGATAAGAAATTTATTAAAAATTGATACAAAATTAATAAGATATTGATACAAAATTAACAGAAAATTATAAAAAATTGATAAAAAATTGATAAAAATTATCGACACTTCACTTCCGATAAACAATTCTTTTTTTTAAATTGAAATTGAAATTTAATTAAACAAAAAACAATTTTCTTCATTTTAAAATAATTTTTTTAATATCCGATGATTATTTCGATCTGCGTTTTGGCAGGGTTGAATATGGTCGTCAGTGACGAGGATGTTGGTGACAACGCCAAGTTCATTCTCGAGTTGCGAGACGCACCGAATTATCCTGGAATAAGTTCAGCCTTTGTCGTGAGTCCGGAACATGCTCAAGGTCGCGTTCCCGTAGTGATAAGAGCCAAGGACACGAGTGTCCTTGATTACGACGTCGAGGATCCTGCGAAACGAGAATTGGACTTTGACGTCGTAGCACTTGTGGGTGGAAGAATCGTGAGTTTGATTCGATTTTTAAAAATCTTAATCACATTAATTCGTAATATAAAATTGTAATTTGAAAATATAATTTTAGGCCGCTTCGTCTCGAGTCCATATAAAATTAATGGACGCTAACGATCACGCTCCCGAATTTTCTCAAGCGGTTTACAAACTTTCGATACCCGAGGACGCCAAGCCCGGAACGAATTTCGGCAACGTAGTGGCCAAGGACGCTGACAGCGGAGCGTTCGGCGAGCTGACTTACACTCTGCGTGGATTTGGCGCTGATAAGTTCAATACCGATCCGAAAAATGGTGGAATTTCATTAGCCAAAAGATTGGACTACGAGACACAAAAATCTTATTCATTGACGATGGAAGCGAAAGATGGCGGCGGGCGAGTTTCGACGGTCAATATTTTGATCGAACTCGAAGACGTCAATGACAATCTGCCGATTTTCGAGCAGCGAGAATATTCGCGGACCGTTCGCGAGGGAGCGACCAGTTTCGATCCGCAGATGTTCGTACGAGCCACGGACATCGATGGTCCGAATCATGGAAATGGGAAGGTCACTTATTCCATAAATCGGCATAACAGTATGACCGATAATGTGTTCAAGATAAATTCCGAAACCGGCGAGGTTACGATGATGTTACCGGCAAGATCGGTTGATACCGAACGCGGTGTTTACGAGTTGGAAATTCGTGCTACCGATGCTGGAAAGCCACCTCTCCATTCGGACGCGAGATTACTCGTGCGAGTCGGTGTGCCTGGAAATCAGAAACCGATTTTTCGCGGTAATTACAAAGCTGGCTCGCCCGGGCCGAATACTTACCGGGCGAGACTCTTGGAAAATGCGACTCCTGGTACGGAAGTGATCAAGGTCGTTGCTAACGATCCCGATGGTCGAGACAGTCTTCTGCAGTATTACATCGCTTCCGGTGCCAAGGACAATTTTGTGATCGACTCCAGGTACGAATCGATCGATAGACTATCGTTCGACGATTTTATTATTTTAGATCGTTCGATTTTTTCGATAATATTGTTGAGATCGGTATCGAAATTTGTATTTTTTATCATCAGTCACGAATTCCCAAATCATTTCGTTGAAAGCTCAACATTGTCGTTGAAAAATCGGTAATGATTACATTACCGATTTTTTGATTAATTATGCCGATCTTTTCTAACGAAACGATTCGATCTCCAGTTCCGGTATAATTACCGTTTCGCCAGACGCAAGATTAGATCTGGAGACCGGTGGGGACAAATACGAGGTCATAGTATACGCCGTGGACTCGGGAACACCCGTTAGAGAAACAGCTACGACCACAGTGACCGTTAACGTTTTGGACGTCAACAACAAACCGCCGAAGTTTAAAAAATCGACGTACCTGGTTTACGTCTCCGAGAGAGCTGCGATCGGTCCGTTATTACGAAATTAATTAATTACAATTATCCATTCGATTAAATTAATCGATTTCAATAAATAAATTAATTATTAATCAAACACAGGCGAACCGGTACTTAAAGTTTCCGCTACCGATCCGGACTCCGACTCGAATATCGAATATGAGATAATCGAGCCAATAAAAGCAGTCGATAAAACAGGAGTCGCCTTGAAGAGTACGAAGCCCTACGACTACAAATCAGCGTTTCGAATCAATTCAACGACCGGTTCGATTTCAGTGAATCGAGTACTCGATTATCAAGTCGCTGCAGTCGTCATATTGACGGTTCAAGCCAGAGACTTGAACGCATTTGTCGATAAGGACAAACAGGTCGCTGAGGTCGAAGTGACGATTTACATTCAGGCTTACAGTGACGACAATCCAAGTTTCACTAATCCGGGCTGGTCACCCAACAATCCTACGATACGCGTCACCGTACCTGAGGAACAACCTCTGGGCACGACCCTCATGATGCTCTCTGCCAAGGAACCCACAACCGGATGGCCCGTGCAGAGATTCGAACTCGTGCGAGAAGATGACGACGAAGGTTACGTCAATGTTGGAGTTCAAAGTGGAAACGTTGTTCTCAGCAAGAGACTCGACTACGAGGCCTTGAATCAAAAGGTAATCAAATACAAATATTCGTCTTTTTGTCTTGAAAATTGATGGATTTTTCATTATCGTCGATCGATGATTTCATCTGAGATTTGATGGAATTTTGATTGAATTTATTTGAAACTTTGTTTTTTTGGAAAATTACAGTTTATACGCTTCAAAGTTCGCGCACTGGCGCGAGACTATGACATAACACGTAAAATGTCCGAGGCGACGGTAATAGTCGAGGTCATAAATGTCAATGACAATAGTCCATTATTCAGTCACGAAGATTACAAGATATCGGTTCTCGAGTCGTCGCAACCTTCGAAAATCGTTTTGAACGTAAGAGCTACGGACATGGACAGTTCGAACACGGAACAGGAAGTGAAGAGAGGTTATGGCGAGGTGAGATACTCACTGACCGGCGAAAATGCGAATCTCTTCGAGATCGATCCGATAAGCGGAAACATCCAGATCGGTAAAAACATAACTCTCGATCGCGAGAGACAATCGGTTCTGAGGTTTTACGTCGTCGCTTCGGACATGCCTCAAGGCGGTGCTGAGCAGAAAACAACCAGAGCTTTGGTAACAGTTGATGTTCTTGATGTCAACGATAACGCACCGAGCTTTCCGCAGGATTCTTACACAGCTGTCATACCGGAAAACGCGCCGAAAGGCGTGAGCGTCGTCAATATTACAGCTACCGATCCGGATGAAGGCAAGGGAGGGATGGTTCACTTTGATATCATCGACGAAGGAGAAGCCAATGGTAAGCCGATCGATTTTCTGGTTTTATTATTAATTGTGTAATTTTGTTTATTCATCACTAACCGATCGATCGACGTAGGGCTCTTTAAAATCAATCACGAAACCGGTGAGATATCGTCCGCGAAGAAGCTGACCGGTAAAGGTCGAACCGAGCCGTATAACATGCGAGTTCGTGCCCAGGATTCCGGAACGCCGATTCTTTACAGCGACGTCACTTTGACCTTGTACATCGGTGATGTCGTCAGTAACGATGGTGTTCCACTCTTCATCAGACCTACCCTCGAGGAGATCGCTTATATATCGGAAAATTCGACGATCGGTAGTCCGGTCTTCCAAGTCGTCGCATCCGATCCAGACGATCCCAACTTACCGAACGGCAGAATAACCTTCAAGTTCCTCGAAGATGGCAATTTTGGCAACGACGCTAGTTCGTTCCGTGTTAATGGCGAGACCGGTTTGATAACGACGAAAAAATTACTCGATCGCGAGACCAAAGACAGTTACACGCTCATCTTGGTTGCTCAAGATTTGGGTGATCCGCCTCAGCAAGCGACTAGGGTCTTGCAAGTGATCGTTAATGATATCGACGATCACAAGCCTCACTTCAAACGCAACCTGGATAGTCCACCAATCGAGCTCAATGTATTGGAGGAAGTGGAAATCGGCACGAAGGTCGGTATTATCGAAGCGATCGATGAGGATATCGGCGACAATGGAATGATCGACTACGCCGTGATTTACGGCAATGAGGCCGGTCTTTTTAGCGTGGAACGTCTGCCAAACAATTCCGCGATCGTGAGATCGGCAGGTCGATTAGATAGAGAGACGTCCGATCGTCACTTGTTGACCGTAAAGTGCTTCAAGTATCCGATCGGTAAGGCCGAAGTCGTTCCCAAACCCTACAATCGGCAAGATCCTTCGGAGAGACAAGTCCTGATAAGAGTAATGGACATCGACGATAACAAGCCTACATTTCGCAAGGACAATATTACACTCGGCGTGAGATTGAACGTGCCGATCGACACGAGTCTCGTGACTCTCGAAGCTTACGACAAAGATACCGATTCGTTGCCGATTAATTACATCATGGGAAAAGTGTCCTTCACGTCATTGGCCGAGCCCTCGATGTCCAAGAGGGAAATTCCTTCCTACGTAGCTTTGAACTCCGAGACTGGAGAACTCAGGACAACCGGTTCGTTGGCCGGTTACTCGGACGGTTTTATGGAAATACCGATCACTGCCAATAATTCGGCCGTCCCTGGAAGGGAGACGAATGTTACTTTGCGAATCTTTTTACTACGTGACAGGGACATGCTTAAATTTGTATTTTCCAAACCGCCGGTTGAAGTTCGAAAGACTTTGGAGGATTTTGAGAAAGCGGTTCAACAGGCTCTCTCGTTACCGATCTCCGTCAATGTTTACGACACCCAATTTTACTCGAAAGATGATAATTCGTTGGATTTCTCGTCGACCAGCTCCTGTTTCCAGATGGTCGGTAGAGAGGCCTACGATCTTGAAGAGATGAAGGCTCTTCTCAGGGATCCTAAGAATGAAGAGTTGAGGAGAGTCTACGATAAATTTCACGTCGAGAAGGTTCAACATTGCGCAGCTATCGTCGCACGTGCCGATGCTTCCATGACCCAGATGTGGGTTCTCGCAATCGCTGCACTCGTTGGGGTCGCTGCTGTCATCTCGAGTTGCGCACTCTGTTGCATGCACTCCAAGTAATTAATTTTTGTTTTGTTTGTTTATTTATCAAGATT
>JAPYZT010003609.1:0-19772 GCA_030522965.1 Tryphoninae sp. A BG-2022a
TAATTAAGAATCAATTAATTGGACAAATTTTTAATTAATTTATCATTTTCTTATTTCAATTTGTATATGCAATTATGCATTGCGAAATTCGTGGACGAAAAACAAAAATAAGAAAAAAACGTCTTTTTTCGTGCTTTTTTTGTTTTCTGTTTTTTTTTTAATTTTTTTATCCGACTGCATAACCACCTGAGTATCCACGCGATCGTCTCGTCATCGAAACCGAGGACAATTTTGGCCGACACGTAAGCTCGTTACTTACGCGCGCGGTAGTGCTACACGGGTTGAACAACTTGGCGAGCTTCCGAACGTGCATGAATGAGATCCGTCTTGCCGGGGCGAACCGCGTAATCGACGGAGACGACGCTGGCAAACGACGACGACGACGACGACGACGACGACGACGACGACGACGACGACAGCGATCAACTAGCCACCCTTCGTCACTCTTCTCTCGACGCCACGTGCTTTTATCCACATAACAGCAAAACCTTCTTTTCTCTGGGCAGACTTACGCGTTCGAATTTGTGGCTTATCTAATATACGATTAAAACATTATTTATAAACTTTATTTTAACGTTATATAAATTTTAATCGAATCTTGAGATAGTTATTGTTTTTAGCAGAAAATTAAAAATTTTTGATTTATTTTATTCGAGTAGAAAGATGAAATTTTTATTTTATTTATTTTTATAGGAAATTATCAATTTTTATTTATTTATTTTTTAATAGAGAATTGCAAACTTTTTTTTTTTTTTACAAAAATTGACAATTTCAATTTTCTTTTCAACTTGTCGACGTAATTTTTTAGGGAAAAGTTGAGTAAGGTTTATCTCATTACACTAGAAAGTTGTACATTTTTGACTTTACTTTTTTATAGGAAATTATCAATTTTGAATTTTTGTAAAAATTGTAAATTTTCGATTTCTTTTTTGGTACAAAAATTAACAATTCAAATTTTTGTTTTTTTCTACTTATCAAAGTAATTCATTAGGAAAAATTCGAGTACGATTCGAGTACAACTCCGTTACAATTCGTGAACGATAAATTTCGTCCGATCTTCTTAAAGTCCATCGTTGGTAATTAAGACAATTTTTTTTGCGAATAAATTTGTCGAGAGCGTCGGAATAAAGTTAGGGAATGTTTAAAGTGCATTTCCGTCGAGGTAACTTGGATCGTTAATCATTTGACAATGTGATCAAGCGAGTGAGGCAATTCCTAAATTACCTCTATTCTGAATCAGCCTGCATTATATACTCGTATATGTCCAACCGGTCGGAGATTCGCGTCTCTCGAGCTCACCGTCGAGATTCTCTCGTCTCATCGACCAAGAGAGAGACAGACATACACGAAGACAGAGAAAGAGAGAGAGAGAGAGAGAGAGAGAGAGAGTACGAAAAACGCTTCCGCACAGCTTCCTACAGGCCAAACTGCATTGTTTTCCCGTGCGCTTAAACTATAAATATATCGAAAGCGCGTACCGCGACTGCCTTTGGCCTCTCAACAAAAAGATCGTATCACGCGCCACCGATACTTCACTCACGTTTCGAGCCAAACGCACACACAAACGCACGACAATCTACTCACTAACGATCTCCAAAATCAAAAACCTTCTTTGATAAATTGATCCAAAAAAAAATCGACTCGTTATTATTACTCGTTATTATACGAGGAATAAAAAAAAGAGCGTTTACAAAATTATTTCACCGACAGGAACGTCCCAGTGGTCGTGAGAGTGAAAAAAAAAAAACAGAAAAATTCGAAAAAAAAACGAGACAGGAAGTGGGAAAAAAAGAGAAACAATCGTCGATCCTTTCGTCGAACGCTTCCTCGTGCATAGAAACGTATGAAATATGCAACGTCGTATCATTCCCGTTGACGCGTCGGCCGAGTTCTACGAGCAAAAAAGAAAAATCGACCATCGTCGAGAAAGGAAGAAAAAAAATACATTCTCGTACAACCTCCTCCCTTTTGCTCCCCTGTCGAACAAAGAAAACAAAAAAACACAATCGTTCGGAACTTATTTCGATTTGCTTCGTTGTATCGAACGAATGTTTATCCGGAAATCCTCGTTTCGGTTGGAAACAAAACAACGTAAGAGACAATAGGGGCGAGTCCCCTCTCCCAGTACGTTGGCTTGGCGAGCTTTTTCTTTTTTTTCTTTTTTTTTTTTTTTTTTTTTCACCGGCTTGGTTGCTTCGTATATCGCGAATAAGCGTTGAAATAATATATGAAGAAATAGTCTCCTCTCTCGTTTAACGGAAACTATGCAGGTGCACGTGACGTCGCGGTCTGGCTACACGCGTGTGTCTGAGCACATCGCGCTTTTTCCACTAGACACGCCTACGCTACTCAGCGCCGTCCATGAGCCTCGCGATACTTCTGCGGTGACTCGCGATACATTTGCGGTACCTCCCGATCATCCCTGAAACTTATATCAACGTTTCGTTACGAGAATTTCAGATTTTTGTTTTTTTTAGTTTGTGTCTGAGCATATCGTGCTTTTTTCACTAGACGCGCCTACGCTACTCGACGATGTCCATGAGCGTCGCGATACTTTTGTAATGCCTCCAGATCATCTCTGAAACTTATATCAACGTTTCGTTACGAGAATTTCAGATTTTTGTTTTTTTTAGTTTGTGTCTGAGCACATCGCGATTTTCCACTAGATGGGCTAACGCTATTCAACGCTGTCCGTGAGCGTTGTGATACTTTTTTAATGCCTTCTGATTATCTCTGAAACTTATATCAACGTTTCATTACAACAATTTCAGATTTTAGGTTTTTTTAGTTTGTGTCTGAGCACATCGTGCTTTTTCCACTAGATGGGCTTACGCTATTCAACACTGTCCATAAGCCTTGCGATACTTTTGCGGTGCCTCGTAATCAACCCTATACCTTATCAACATTTTGTTAGGAGAATTAAATATTTTTTGTTTTTTTTTTGTTTTAGAAAAAATTGTTTTTGAATCGTTTCTTGAGAATTAAAGGGAAATTTGTCAGTGTGGGACTCGACAAGATTGAACGACGACTCTTCATGATTCGTGATTTTCTATAAACGAGGAGAATGCAAAAAATAATAAACTTATCTAAAAATAAAAATTCGACATTGAACATTTCTTTTTCGATATTTTCGAATCGTCCTTGTGAAGAATCCAGTTTGTGAAGTTTTTTTCATCATTTCTACATTGATAACGAAAATCATGAAAACAAAATATCAAAAAATTGAAAATAAGGGTTCGAAGAAATTTTCAAAATTTATAATTACCCAATTACGATAAATCTCATCCAAGTATTAATACCTGCAACGTCTCTAATTTTTGGAAAGTTTCAAATGATCTTCCTCCAATTTCTTTTTTCCACCACATTTTCATCGACCACGAAAATTCATAAAATAAAAAAAAATTATAAAAATTAAAAATTCGCGATAAACATTTTTTCTTTTTAATTTATAATTAAGCAAACACGATAAATCGCGGCGAAGCGTCACTACCTGTGACGTCTCTAATTTTTGGAAAGTCTCGCGATCGAAACTTGGTTCGTCCCGACACGTATTAATCGAGGATTCGATTCGTCCTCGTAAAAAAAAAAAAGAACGTATGTATATGTTTGTATTTATCGACGCGAGCACGATACTACGTCGATAATTTTCTGTTTAACGGCGGGTCGTTAAAACGCTCGATCAATCGGCCCCAGGCAACGGACTTTTGATTCTCTAGTTCTGGGTCACGAGAGTGTTTCTCGGTTACACGCACGTGCGATACTCGATCGCGAGGATGAACACGCGCACAATCGCGCCAACTCGTTACTCTCGCGATCATCTTCGCTCGACGTAATTGACTTATCGATTTAAAAATTTCCCTTATCGTACGCTGACCTCAACTCGGTCGTAAAAAGGACAAATGTTTTTGCAAACGTATAAATTTGCTAAATTATATTTAAACAATCGTTTACTAAAATATAAAAAATCTAAAATTTATAGTTTGCTGATTAAAAAGTTAAATCTGTAAATCTAAAATTTTCTTATAAAAGAAAGAATTCAAAAATTTGCAGGTTTTTATTAAAAAAAAGAAACAAGCTTCTATGATTAGCCTTTCATTTGCAATTTTAGATAAAATAACATCAACAATTTGAAATTAAACTCTAACGAGACAAGCCTATATTAAAATTGAAAAAAAATATAAATTTTAATTTTCTAGTAAAAAACATTAAATCCATAAATTTCAATTTTCTCCTAAAAAAAGAATTCCAAAATTTACAATTTTCCATTAAAATAAACTACAATTTGCTCCTAAAAAAAAGAAGTAAAAAAATTAGCATTGTCTCCAAAAAAAAAGAATTTACAAATTTGCAATCTTCACCTAAAAAAAGAATCCAAAAATGTTCAATATTTTTCTAAAAAAAAATTCAGAAATTTAGAATTGTCTCTTTAAAAAGACAATTTAAAATTAAAAAATCTCCACCTAAAAAAGATAATCCAAAAATTTCCAACATTCTCTTTAAAAAAAACCTCCAAAAATGTTCAATATCTCTCTAAAAAAAAATTCAGAAATTTACAATTGCCTCTTTAAAAAAACAATACAAAATTTAAAAATTTGCACCTAAAAAAGAAAATCCAAAAATTTCCAACATCCTCTTTAAAAAAAACTTCCAAAAATGTACAATCCTCTAAAAAACAAAAACCAATTCCTCCCACAATTTCCCAATCGTCCCAATTCCATCCAAAACAAAATAAACAATTTAAAATTAACCATCCCAAACCTACACAAATTTTTATTAATTCATCCCGTAACAATTTTTCTTGCAAAAATAATTTATCTCCCGGCCGTATTCTCTCTCTGTCCCGTCACATTTGATATTATTACACGCAGCAGGAAGAAGAAAGCTCAACCGACGCGTTGCTTTTAAAATCCACCGACGTACAATCTCTCTCTCACTCTCTCTCTCTCTCTCTATATATATATATATATATACATATACATAGAACATTAATGTATCCATACGTGGGACAAAAGTACATGCGGCAATAACGGAGAACCGAAGAGGAGAGCACGAGCATCAGCTGAGCGTCATGTGCGGGGGCGGCTTTTCGCTCCCATCGTGAGCCAGACGACGCCGCCGTTGTGTCGTGCACGCTTCGAACCGTGTGCCGCGATGAACTTCTACGTATATATGTACTTACGACACCCCCTCGATCCTCCCCCTCCCTCCCTCCCACCCTCACCTTTCTACCTAACTCCTTTTCAACCCCCTCTCCTGCCCCCACCCCCCATTCCTCCACCCAGCGCCGACGTCGCCATCGCCGCAACCGCAAAACTCTCGGCTGACCCGGTGGCAACGTCCAAACCTGACGTCACAGTGCCACCCCCCGCCCGTTATTGAACGCCTCACCGAGGACGTCATACCTTCAAGGACGTACCCTCTCTCTTTCCTCTATTTCGGGAGTGTTGAAGCGCCGCTAGAAAACGTGCATATTCCCAATTTCTCTCTCGCTCTCTCGTCCACACTCCCTCATTTATCCAACAAATTCTCAATCCTATTCCCAAATTTTATCAATATTTAGACAATTTGTTTAACATCGAAGCAATATTGTTAACAATGGATTGAAATTTTTTTAAACAATCGATCGAGTTGGAATGTGCAATGTTTATTTTGAAAATTTGCATTCTCACCGAGTCAAAGTGATTCTACAGGAAGAATTTTGCCTATTGTTTAAAACAGACCGGAAGTAGCGAGATAAATAATTAACAAGCTCGAATATTTTGTTTATTTAGCGTGATTTAAGAAACAACGGTGACAAGAAGAAAGGGAAAGAATTGCAATTATTTAATACAAAACGTGAAAGTCGCTGGGTGAAGTTTGTTAGGAAGCTCAAACGCATAATCGTTGCACCTGTGCACATTACACAATGTTGTAGAAGTTGGCGTATGCGTGTGGGGCGCGTGTTCCGTTTTTCCTCTCTCGTGGCTCTCGGTCTGGCTGGCTCGAGGGAGAGCCGATCGATTGACGGAACTGCGGCACAACCGTGACGTCATTGTGACCGCGGATGTTACGACGACGTCATCGGTAGTGGCTTATACTCGGCCAGGTGGCAACCGAGTCAGACACGGGGTGTTTTATACGTGTACATAGATATATATATATATATGAGATGGTGGTTCTCACTCTCTCTCTCTCTCTCGCTTCCTCTCTCGCACGAGGCACCAGGCTGGGTCAACTCGATTGGACTTAACGTAGCGTTTTTGTATACATGTATAGGTTATGTTGATATATATATATATATATATATATATATATCCGGACGGTGAGAAGAGAGAGAGAAAGAGAGAGAGGGGGGAAGGGGACGAGGGATGGCAAGGCCGCCGTCGCCTTCAACCGTCTCTCACCACCGCCCACCCCCTTGTATTAACCCAACGTCCCAGTTAAAGGGGATCGCTCGATACAGCTGTTATCCTCGGCGGTCGTATCCATACGTTACCTACTCATCTCGGCAACTATTTTTTTTCCAATCATGATTCCTTCGCGACGCGAAAATAGCGTTATCTCGATACGGAAGTTCATTTATTTTTAATAAAAGGTTGAAGGAACCTTGTAATAATTGATAACGAAGGATATTTTCGTTCTGGGGAAATGGATCGGGGCGTGATTTGATAACAAACGGATGATCGCGGTGGTTTTTGTTCGAGGTGGTAAGGGTGTTTAGTTCAGGACGCCACCGCTAGGGGAGCGCTAGCGGCGTGGGCACTATACGCCGCGCGCCCTCTAACGGTAGCGTCAGGGAACTAAGAGCGTCGGGCGAGGTATAAAGAAAGTGATCTATCTCGGAAACTACTCGGTCGAAAAATTTCAAACTTTGGAAACACTTTTACTGTTGTTTTTAGATTCGATATTTCCAATCGTCGGGTATGTAGCGTGAATTATATAAATCGTGATGCGAAATTGACTCGTGGCAAGGAAACGGTTGAGGACAACCTGTTTTTTCTCCGTGAATCAAGCTTTTGCTGAAAAGTCATCAGTCATCGTTGATCCGAGTCGTCTGGAAAATCAACTCTCTGTATAGGCGCGATAATGCCAATGACTGAATAACATCTTATCGCGTCCCTTCGGCCAATAACCGTACCAATTTCGTCTTGTCCAACGTTCCATATACCTTCCCGCCGACTAAACGGCACGGAATAATATGGAAAAGTAATACAACTGATAGAACAGGTTGGATCGCGCGAACCGGTACTTCGCTATCACTTTCCTCGGCTCGGTCTTGGAAATCGGCTCGCCGCTCTACCATTCCACGCTCCGCAGGTAAACTTGTGTATACTCTCTCGCAGACTCCAGGCGGCGGGTGGCTGCGTGAGATTGCCGCGTGATTGCCAGTCAACCTCTCTCTCTCTCTCTCTCTCTCTCTCTCTTTCTCCTTCTCCCCCTCCCTCTCTATCTATGATGCCGTTCGCCTCCGCATATCTCGTTTTGTTTTTTAATCACACGCTCCTACAAAATTTGCCTTTTCGTCAATCATCAATTTTCAATAACACTCAACAATTATTTTTAAAAAATCACAAAAATTTTTATTTTCGATAAATAATACAAACGATAATTACAAACGTTTCTCATCACAGCAATTCAAATTCAACAAACGTATACATACCCTCCCATTTAAAACTATCGATCCCCTCTTTTCATTCTCTTCTACGTTGTTACAATTTTTTTTATCTTTGCATTTTTCTTATTTCTATTTTCTTCGTCTATCGCAAAGCCTCGTTATCACGATCCCAGCAGAACGAGACGCCTGAGAGAGAGAGAGAGAGAGAGAGAGAGAGAGGATAAAAGTGTCTCGCCTCGCGCGCCTCTGCGCAACGGGGGATAAATCGCGGAGGTGGCTATCGCGGCAAGTAAACGACGGTTTCACACCGGTGCAACGTGGTTTACTCGTGGAGGGTAAAGTCTCCCGCGCCGGCTTCTCACTATCCCCGTTATCAAAAGCTAGAACCACTATTGCCATCTGTCACTCGCTCGCGACACAACTTTCTCGCTTTGCATTTATCTCTCGCGTTTATGCGAAAGGATTTATTATTTTTTTTTATATCATCATCGTTACGTTGTTTAATTCATTTGTATAAAAATAATTTCTCTTTAAATTCATCGATTTCAAATAAATCGATTAAAATTTCGACTCCACATTTTGATCGTTGTGAGAAATATTTCCGTTAATTAATTTTACATGGTAACGTTGATATTAACAAATTTTAAATATAAGCGTCGGCAAATTATTACGCAATTGACGGCGAATCATCCCAATACCGATAAATCGCGTACCTGGGATCGAAATACGAAAGGAAATAAGAGAAAATAAAAATCTTTACGAGTTAACGCTGGTGGATTCGAGTTGCCGATAACTCCCTCGATCTTACCCTTTTCTAATATTACTATATATTATCGATGCGAAATCGGCGTTAGAATGTATTACACGCTTTTCGAATACACCGATGATATAGCCAAACCATAGACGATGATGTTTATATTTATATATAATATTAAATAATATTTAATATTATAATAATAATATTATTATTATATTATATCATATATTCTTATATCATATATATTATATTATATTATTATATTATTATAAAATCAAATATTATTATTATAATAATATTTACTTTTAATATAATATTAAAAAGTAATATATTATATTATATAAATATAATATTATATTACATTATATTATATATCATATTTATAATATTATTATAAAATTAAATATTATAATAATAATATTTAATTTTAATATAACATAAAAAATTAATATATTATATAATATATTAATAATATAATGTAGTAAATTGTATAAATATATCCACATATATATTTATATTTTTATAGATTGTATATATGTATGTCTATGTATTTGTGCAATATAGTAAACGTTAAGAGAGTGCATGGTGTTGGACCCGCGATGCCGGCCGAGCTTCGCTCTCACGGTAGTACAATATCGTATAGTAACTAACTTACGCCGGTGGGGGTCATAGGTCTCGAGAGTCCTACATATCCAGCTCGGCGTTTGCTACAGCCGCTATAAGTACCCCACCGGTCTCTCTTGCCGGAGACGGCACTAGGCGCGATGCACGAGTTAACCGTTTCGTCCTATACTTTACTACTAGGCCGAGCCGATGCGCTATATCGAGATCCTATCTCTTCTTCGGGCTTCTATTGCTTCTTCTACTTCTACTTCTTCTTCGTCTTCTCCATCTTCTTTTTCACCTTTTTTCATTCATCTTCTTTATTTTATCTCTATATATATATAAATTTGTATGGGTGGATGTTATATGGACAGGAAAGTCTTGGTAAAAGGATTTCTCTGGTCCGTGCTCCTCGGCAAATTGAAGGAAATTTCCATTTATAGAGATTACTATTTTTTTTTATATCAAGATACCATTTTGATCGAACCTTTATTTATACCTCCTTACACGGTTTAACCGATTACCCCGAGTATATTGGCATATTTTACCGTTAAAGTTCGTGACATCGATCATCCCAATAATTTTTGCATTAGTATTCCCATTACGACATTTTATTATTTTTTTTTTGCGATGAAAATTCGACGATTTGGAACGTTTGAATTTGATCAATTTATCAATCCGATAAAGAACCTAATTGTGTAAGGGATGAAAATTTTATGAATCAAATGTTCCATTCATCAATTTTTTGTTTGTAACGTGAATCGAACGTAATCGATTAGATGTGAACAAAATTGTGATAAGAAGAAGAGGGAGGCGATTCGTCGGTTTGGGGATTGGAAATTTGGTCGAGGGTGCGCAATGAGGGATATTGTCGATTGAACAGGTTCGTGCGCATAATGTACGTGTGTATAAACGTAGTGGTGCTTGCGCTTGGGTTACACGTGCGCAAGAGCACGTGGTGGGGCGTCGCCTATCCGAGCTTTTAGTGGGAGGGATTGTGTTTTATGTGCACACATATAGTAAAGTAGGTACATACGTATGTGTGTATGTACATATGGTTGTAATCCGCCACTTGGCAACCGTCACGGGAGGATTCTCACTTGGATTCGTTCTCTTATGTAAAAGGGAAAGCTGTATCGTCACGCCCCCAGTCATTGACCACTTGGGAAAAAAAGCAGAAAAACAAAAATGAAAAAACACTGTTCGGGTTTTTTTTTGGTTTCTTTTAGAGGAGAGAATAAGCCGTGTTTTCATCGGCGAAGAGTGAAAATAGTACGCTGATTTGGGAGGAGTGAAAATTATGGCGATTTTTTATTCTGGAAAATTATTGTTTTGTTAAAAGGATTGTAATTTTTGTTTGGGATGAGATCGAGTTTTTGTTCTGGATTCATTTTGTTCGGGATGTTGCGAGCTTCAAATTGGCGTTGGATTCGTTATTCTACGATTTTTTAATGATTTTTTATGATTTTTTATAGTCGAAGGATTTTTACGTGGTGTCTGATGCAAAATTTTTCCCTGGCTTTTTCTACTTAAAATCTCGGTATATTCAAAGTGCTCTCACGGGCGGGAAAATTGAGGTATCTGGATGATTCAAACGCCATTCTTTAAGTCTACTCGCGAGCTTTTCAAAATACTACAATTAAATTAAAACCACCCGAACGAAAACAAAGTTACCGCTATTTGAACATCGATGCGAAAAAAACTATCTTGTAACTAAAAAAAGTAGTTTTTCGCTTCTTCAATGTTCCAATCGCCCAGAATTTCATCAAAGATGTACAATTATACACCTATTCTCCTAAAAAATAAACTATTTTGAAAATACAAAAAACAAAAATTACAAAAAAAATTTTGTTTGTTATAAATTGTTAATTGTTCAGCTACGAAGTGCAAATATCAAATCTGCGTGTCAATAGCACCGATTGGCTTCTGTCATTTAATAAACCCATCCCCATCTACGTATCGCTATCAAGAATCTTCACAATTCTCTTAATCAAATTTAATCTACGCCCTCGAATATACTTCCAAATATATTCATTAATATCTCCAATATATTCATACAGCTCGAGAGAAAGAGAGAGATAAACCCAAACCTTCGTACAAAACGATAATGCGGCGTGACCATCTGATTAAGGGCGTCAAAATCGTCACGGACGATCTTTCACACTCTACCTCGTTTCATCGACCTCCCTCCACTTCCACCTCCCGCTGAGATTCATTCTCTCGGTTTCAAGACCCCTTTTTTATCGCACATTTCGTTCTTCGATCTAACGAAATCTCTTCGCCCTATCGTCCTAAACATACACACGCCCATTATCGAACAAAACAAAATTTTCTCATTTACAAAAACAATTTTTCAGCAACCAAAATTATTTATCTCGATCAATCAAACTATTAAAAATCGTCGAATTAATTCAATTCAATTAAAAAAATTAAAAAAATGAATCGAATGTAAAGATTCCATTTATCAAATCGCCCTTTCGCCCTATACACGTACACAAATATACACACACCCATTATCGAACAAAACAAAATTTTCTCTTTCACAAAAACAATTTTTCAGCAACCAAAATTATTTATCTCGATCAATCAAACTATCAAAAATCCTCGAATTAATTCAATTCAATTGAAAAAATAAAAAAATGAGTCGAATTTAAAGATTCCATTTATCAAATCGCCCTTTCGCCCTATACACGTACACAAATACACACACACACACACATTATCGAACAAAACAAAATCTCTTTTACAAAAACAATTTTTCACCAACCAAAATTATTTATCTCGATCAAACTATCAAAAATCCTCAAATTAATTCAATTCAATTAAAAAAAAAATAAATCTAATTTAAAGATTCCCTTTATCAAATCGCCCTATGGCCCTATATACACACACAAATACACACACACCCATTATCAAACAAAACAAAATCTTCACTTTCACAAAAACAATTTTTCACCAACCCAAATTATTTATCTCGATCAATCAAACTATCAAAAATCCTCGAATTAATTCAATTAAATTAAAAAAATTAAAAAATTAATCCAATTTAAAGATTCCCTTTATCAGATCGTAAACTGTTTCTCCAAATTATCGAATTCGTTACCAGAAAACGTCGTCTAAAAAAGAAAAAGACAAAGCATCGCTCGCATTATTTATATAGATCGAAGGCGACGGAGACAAGATCGTGTAATAATCCGAAACGTTCTCGAAGGGATAAACGTCGCGTTCCGTTCGACGAGCCTCGTAGAACACGTCTATGAAAGTAATATTTTAAATGCCAGCGATTTCATGCCTCCCTCGAGCATAAACACCCCTACACACTTTTATATAAACATATATACATATACATATATATACACATCCTTAACACACGAAGGGTTGCTGTCGAGATTTCCCCGTGTATATTAAGGCCGCTGTTATCGCCACGCTGGTCTCACTCGTTGTACATCGTCGAGGCGATACGGACGTTCGATATCGGTCGCGAAAAACAAGCAAGCAAAAAAAAAAACAAACAAACAAAGTGTCCCAACTCGTCTAAACAAATTATTCCTCTCTCCAATTATTATAAACAATTTTTTCAATTTTTTTTTCCTCATTAACAAAATTCTCATCCTCCTCCTCCTTCCCCCTCCTCTAAAAAAAGCCGGTTTTGTCTACACGCGGAGGGCCGAAAAGTCTTACATTGAGAAATCAACGGGAAGATTGATTGGGAGAGAGAAGAAAAAAGAACAGAAAGAAAAAAAGAAACGGTGAAGAAGAAGCGGGTGAAGAAGAAGCTCTCGGCCTGGAGCGTAAGAGACGAGTCGCAGTGAAAGTGCGCCTTTGAAAAATTCGAATATATCTATATATATAAATTTTTTTTATGTATATATCGGTATAGACACGACAGACGACAGGTCGGGCCACTTCGCGAGACGCGCGTGTGATGTTCAATTATATATACGTATAGCAAACCTGCGCGTAACAGACCGATCCGACGACTATATACGTATATATATGTGTGTGTGTGTGTGTGTGTGTATATATATATATATATATATATATATATATATATATAGCGTATCGTACGAGAGAATCATAAAAGTGAAGGTTGCCTAGATTTTTCGTAGCCTCCTCATCCCTTCACCTTTCCTCCTCCTCCTCCTCCTCCTCCTCCTCCTCCTCCTCCTCCTCCATCTTCCTCCGCGTCTATCTCGCTCTTTATTTTTTTCTTCCCACCCGATTTGTGCGCGCGTTCGTGTCTCCGTCTAGCCGGAGGACGCGAAACTTTTGGTCCACGAAAGCAACGAACTCGTCATCGTTCATCCTTCGTAATTATCGATGTGATAAAGTACGAGCTGTCCGGTGGGAAAGATCGACTCAAGACGAAGAATTTATTGACAAAATCGAGAGGAAGAATTTAGATAGAGCGCGAGGCGTCAGTTATGATCGTTATGGATCGATCTCACTCGCAATATTACAAATATTGTACGTAAAGGGGAAAGGATATTTTTAATTAATTTGTTTAATTGATTATTTTGTGATTGATTTGAATTTTGTTGGATTTTTGTTGGCAAGGATAAGCACGATTTGCACTTTGACCCTTTTTGTTCTTCTCGTCCGGAACTCGATCCCCTTGTATCGTCCAAGGAAAGAATGAAAAATTGATAATTAAAAAATGTCCTTGAAATTGGAATTTTTGAAATTTAGGTATATTGATGATAATTTTGTTTATTAATTAATTGTTCAGGGCAATTACATACACCGAGTGGCGACAGCGATTGCGAGAACGGAAAGAATTACAACGGTAACAGCAGTCCTCAGCAACAACATTCGATATCGGTGGAACAAGTAACGAGGCCAGAAATCGGTGAAAATCGTTGTATCGGTCTCGTTGGCTGCAACGAAGAACAGCAACAACAATCGACGGGTACCGTAACCACCGCAATCACGACGACCTCGACGACCACCACGGCTACCGCCTTCACCGTTGCCTCAAGTATGCTTCTGCTCCAAACACAGGTACGTTTATAAACAAATGTTTCGTACGGAAATATTCTTAAGAATTTGTGTTCTTTAAAAAAAATCGTGATTTTTATCATTTTCAATCCCTTGGGATTCTTCGACGTAACAATACTATACATATACGTTTCGTCTGGACGCCGTCTCGTGGGTCCTATATGAACGAAATGTCACCTAGCGGAACTCGTATCTAGCGAGGAAATTTAATAGCTAACCGCGAAGCTCCTGTGCCGCTTGGTCGCTCGAGCGGATCGAATCATCCCCCTTCTTGGCTTTTCGATCATTATCAGAAGTCTTTTCGTATAGCTCGAGGCATAACTCGATGTCTTCCTAATTCTCGCGACGTTACACTTCCTTTGTTATTATTGGGATTTAAATTGAACGAAGTAATAAAAATTGTGGTTTTGGAATGATGTTTCAGAGCCCGTTCGGATGCAGCAGCTTCGCTGATTTGCTTAGCGCGCCTTATACGGATCCTGCGGACACGGGAAGTCTGCCGGAGGAATTGGATCCGTTTCCGGAGCTTCAATTGGGCAATCCCCAAGGTGTTCCAAGCGCGGAGGAGCCGGCACAGCCTCAGCAAGCGATACATCATCACCTTCAGCAACATCAGCATCGACCATTGTCCGCTGTCGACGTACAAACTGATTCGCTCAGGTACTTGACACTTTTCTTCATCTACTTTGATTTTCCCTTCTTCCTTTTCCTGGATAGTTTCTGACAAGTATCGTCTTCATTCTGTCACGATAGTCCAACGCCATTGCCGAGTTTCCAAGAGACCTACACCGTACATCAGCAGCGCTACACGCGCCAGGAACTTTTGGGTCTCGGTATAAAGATGGACGACGAGTGTTTCGACTCTTTGCAATACACTTGCAACAATCAAGTTCCATATACCGCTGATTTTTCGACCACGGTGTCGTATCAGAATCATCATCAGCCTCAGCATCATCATCATCATCAGTCCCAGCAGCAGCAACAGCAGCAACAGCAGCATCATCATCATCATCATCAACAGCAGCAGCTGCATCATCATCATCATCTCGTCCAGCAACAGCACCATCATCATCACCACCACACGAGTTCGAACGACAGTCACAGCCATCAGAATGTAAGATTTGTCTCAATCTTCCTTCCTATTACGCGATTATTCCTGAAAAATTTCAAGAATTTTTTAATTATTATGCATCGTTCTTGTCCAAATGTCGAAAAAACAGATTACTCCCGGTGCGCTGAGTCCAGCCTCGCCAACGGTCTCGACAAGAGCGAGTAGCGCGACGAGATCGCCTCCTCCGGTATCTCCGCCTCCCGTCACGTCCGCCGCAACAGTGACGGCCTCGGTACCCCCACCACCACCACCACCGCCCCCACCACCGCCACCTGGCTACTTCACCGCTGTATCATCGACGAATCCCGTAGCGATCGTACCGTGCACAGTCGGTGTAGGTGGTCTGCTCGGTCATCAACGCGACATGAGCAGCAGCTACGCGAGCGTGCCAATGAGTCCGTCCTACGGGCAACCGAACAATCACGTAGTTGGTCCGATCACGAGCGTCGGTTTACCCAACGATCAGATCAGATCGAATCTTCCTAATAATCCTGTTATCGTGACGAATTCCGGAAGAACGCGAGGTCCAATGACACTTCAGAGATCCGATTCTACCAGGTAAATCTTCCTAATTTCTCTTGTCTAGTAGATTTATTTTATCATCTTATCATCTCTCCTCTTTATCAAATCACTTTGACGAATTGTATTCTCATATACTCATATAGTTCTCTTCCCTTTATTTTACATCACTTAGCAGTGGAAGCAATCAGGAATCACCGAAGTCAAGGGCAAGCGGTGGCAACGGAACGAACCACGGATCGGTACCTTCACCCGGTGGTAGCGAACGCGCACCACCTAGTCCGAGCCAATTGTGCGCCGTTTGTGGCGACACAGCAGCTTGTCAGCATTACGGTGTACGAACTTGCGAGGGTTGCAAGGGCTTCTTCAAACGTACCGTCCAAAAAGGCTCGAAATACGTTTGCCTCGCGGAAAAAGCTTGTCCAGTAGACAAACGTAGACGAAATCGTTGTCAATTTTGCCGATTTCAAAAGTGCCTGATGGTCGGTATGGTCAAAGAGGTAAGACCCCAAGGCTTATTTCAGAAATTCTTTACAATAATACAATTGGATCTATTTAGTAAGACAAAAATCTTCTTAACGATTCTCAGGTCGTCAGAACCGATTCGTTGAAAGGACGTCGAGGACGTTTACCCTCCAAACCAAAATCACCCCAGGAATCACCACCGAGTCCGCCCATATCCTTGATAACCGCCCTGGTACGTGCACACGTTGACACGACACCGGACCTAGCGAATCTCGATTATTCCCAATATCGAGAACCCGGACCGTCCGATTTGCCGATCAGCGAGGCTGAGAAGATACAACAATTTTATAACCTTCTCATGACCTCGGTCGACGTTATACGCAATTTTGCCGACAAAATTCCTGGTTTTGCGGATTTAACGAGGGAGGATCAGGTGAGTCGATGTTCCTTGGACAATTCACCTACGAAATTATTCATCATTCTAATTAAAAACGAACAATAATACGAATAAGAAAAATACAAAAATTAATGCCAATCGATATTTCCCTCTTCGCCTTTCAAGGAGTTACTCTTCCAATCAGCGAGTCTCGAGCTTTTCGTCCTGAGGCTCGCGTATCGAACGAGAGCCGACGATACGAGCCTGACGTTTTGCAACGGTGTCGTACTAACACGTGCCCAATGTCAACGAAGCTTCGGCGACTGGCTTCATGGAATTCTCGATTTTTGTCAAGCTCTACGAGTCCTGGACGTCGATATTAGCGCTTTCGCTTGTCTCTGCGCGCTCACCCTCGTCACTGGTAAAGACTCTATATGTTTCGAGTCCATCAAATTCCTCCTCTCTTCTCCTCGAATCCTTCAAAATCCTCAAATCTCTTCCAACAATCAAAATCTCAAAGAAAAATTCCACAATCTCGTTAAGAACAAATCGAATTCAATCGTTACGTTCGAGTACGAGGTAGACTTTCTTGTTTTCGATGGGTAAATTATTAATTCGCCCTTACCCGCGAATATACACGTAGCAATGGAGGAACGGATAACGAAACGAGGAGAGTCTTATATCGACGTTTTCGTTGGACAGGTGCACCTGCACCCGTTCCAAGTGGAAACCTTCGTTATATATATATGCTTCCTTCCCTCGTATCTTCTCGAACATGCGATTTTCTTTCGATAATCGAAGTCGTTTCCTGTCGTTTATTGATGAATTCTTCCTCTCCCTTTTCATTCCCTATTTTCTTCTTTACCTTTGTTTTCTTCCTTCTTGACTAATTCCTCTTCTTCTTTGTTACTTTGATTCGCAGAGAGATACGGTCTGAAAGAACCGCACAGGGTTGAACTTCTTCAAACGAAAATAATATCTTCCCTGAGGGATCACGTGACGTACAACGCCGAGGCTCAACGCAAAACACAGTACCTGTCGAGGCTTTTGGGCAAATTGCCCGAGCTTCGTAGTCTCTCTGTTCAGGGTTTGCAGAGAATTTTTTATCTCAAACTCGAAGATCTCGTGCCGGCACCACCGCTCATCGAGACCATGTTCGTCGGTAGTTTGCCCTTTTAAGGGCTTTCTTATATACGTCGCGTTTATCATCGTCATCTTCATCTTCATTAAATCATCTTTCATCTTCGTCGATCAATCATCAAACTTCATCTTCATTGTTTTTATCAAATCGATGAATTACAATCTTGCGATTCATGGAATTTTAGCAAACATATCAGCACACAAGCGATCGATTTAAATCGATAATCTAAAGTCTCTTCTAACGAGGAAGAAACTAAGGAAGAAATAAGGGAAGAAATGAAGGAAGGGAAGTAATAAGGAACAAACAAATTATCTCGTTTTATTACAAATATAGTGTTGTTTGAAGTCACTCGCATCGTCGAGCCGCCTTTCGATACGTAAAATTCAGATATTATATTAACAAAAACAAAATACAACAAAAAAGACCAACGTGTTTTTTGAAGAAGAGAGCTCTTGTGTGAAGTGTGAATGAGAGCGATAGAGAGTGAGGAGAGATTGAGATTGCGAGAGAACGAGAGAAAATGTTAGAAAGAAAGAGAACGAAAAATAATAATAATAATAATAATAATTATAATAATCGGTCCTCATAATTAACGTCTATGTGATTTTAGTGTTTTAAGGAAGAAAAAAAAAACAAAAACGGTGTAAAACACGTGTCTTGGTCACGAGAATAACGTTTTACTTTTTTGTTGCGCACCCGGAGCACGCGAATTAGCAAACGTCGATAGAGAAAGAAAGAAAATAATAATAATAATAATAAAACAAAAAAGAAGAAGAAACAAATATATATATATATATATATATTAAAAAAAAATAAATGATAATATAAATAATAATTTCGTATCGTCTCTGTGTTCGACGTACACAAAGATGTTAACCGAGACCGTGCACCGGCATAAAAGTTACCTATTATTTTACGACATTCATTTATAATCGAATCGAACGAAGACAAAAGAAGAAAAGAACAAAAACGAAGTAAAAAAAAAGAAGAAAAAACAACAGAACTAACTTTTAGATCTAACGTGAAGAAGTGCGAAGTAATTGGGAGGGGGGAAATAAGAAGGGGTCGAAGAGGACGAAGAAGAAGAAAAGGAAGAAAAGAAGATAATACCTATTTATACGTATTTTGCGCTACTGTTACCACAAAACACCATTACCACTACTATTTTACTGCTGCTACTATTACTCCTACCATTGTTATTGTAAATTGTAACTAAGGACTTATAATAACTACCACCGTTACCAGTTATTAGAGGAAGAACAAAGGGAGAAGAAATGGAGAGGGGGGAGAGAGAGAGAGAGTGGGAGGGAGAGAGAGGGAGGGAGGGAGAGAGAAGAGAAAGAAAAATCACCATAACTGCTACTCCTATGAAAAACTGAAAAAAGAAAAAAAAAACAATCGCACTATACTATTGACTAGTTACTATAACTACCGTTGCAACTACTACTTTTTATGTAATGTGTTTTTATGGACCTGTTGATTTTCACCGAGCTGAAAGACGAGAGTGAGAGAAAAAAGAAACAATTGCCGAAGTAATAATAACAATAATAATAATAATAAATAATAATGATAATGATAATATTATGAATAAACAAAAAGCTCTCGTAATTGGCGGCGTTTTTATCCGGCTAAATTTGGCGCGAATTTTGAATTTGTTTTGTTTTTTTTTTTTGGATTTTTTATTTTTATTGTTGCGATAATTCGCTTTTTTGCGTTTTTTCGTATGAGATGACCTACCCCCGTGCCCCACCCGTCCGTGAATGAATTATAGCGAGGCAATTTTGAGAGATTAGGATGTAATTAGCGGCGAAACTGGGAGAAAATTGTTTACTGATCCGGAACTGGCCAGGTTGGACAACGGGAAAACTGACTGGCAGCATCTGTCTCTCGTTTATGGCAATCGTTATATTCGTTGGATTTTATAGATGAAGGAAGAAGGGATGAAGGATAAGAAAGAAAAAAAAGATACAATTTTCAACATGTGATATTATAGAGGAGATATGCGAGGCACGTAAAAACCGCCTACTTTGGCATTGTTTGCCAGGAGATGTATAATGTATTCTGATACCATCGTTTAATTAAATCCAAGATGCAAATAATTTTCAATTAAGGATATATTTGTCTATTGGTAAGCGAACCTATCCATAATTGTTTTTGTTTTCTTTTTAATTTGTGATTTTGCGAAAATTATGGAGAATTTAATATAAA